>BQMB01001505.1:0-123307 GCA_027943415.1 Closterium sp. NIES-67 | reverse complement strand
TCTTTACTAAGGCGCTTGCGCCTAAATATCATCAACGGCACTGTGTACAACGTGGTCTAGTTCCAATAGCTCCTCACCTGCTAGGAACCTGATTGTGTACTACTCCTCATATTATCTTGACTGGCCTTGTGGCTCTTGTTCCAGTGGCTGGACTAGTAGTGCCACCATAGGTTACTCTTACTTAGCTTGTACTCTTGCTGACTTGTCTTCAGACCCTTGCCAGGGCTGATTTTATGAGACTATTTTAGTCCGATTGTTTGAAATTTCAGACCAATTTTTTGGCCGATCTTGATTTTTCCGACTTGCCATTTTGTGAATGCTGAACCGTTCAGAGTTATATGTTTTTGAATCCTGAGAATCTCAGACTTGGTTGTTTGCGGATACTGAGTCTTCAGAGCGCAGGGCGTACGGACCCTGAGATATACCAGTACTGCACCTACCTGCCCTCACCCAAAAAAATTGTCCAAGTCCCCAACGGCCAGAGTCAAGTCCTTTCACACACTCCCCGCCCCGCAACCTATAAAATCCGGCTAAGTCCTAGCAGCCAGAGACAGTTCCCCCCAGCACAATCAGCAGCCCATAAGAATCGTTGAAGTCCTGTTCTAGAGACACCCCTCTCACACCCCCAACACCCACAAAAATCGGCGAAGTCTTCCATTTCTAGAGACATTCTTCCCACACCCCTTTCGCCTGATTTTTTTTGTCAAATCCTCTGAGCGGGTGACACAAGTCCCTCAACAACCAATCACACACTTGTAAGGACCCATCGTAGACAATATGCTATAATGTACACGCATTGACCTTCGACGTGCTTTGCCGTGCAGCGTCAGCCTTGCTTGCGACTCATCACCAGGGTGTATTTTTGACGGGAATTACCTGGATTTTGGCAAACTAACGGGTGATTTTTTCGCTGAACTCGGATTTTGACGGGTGACTTTTCCAAAAACAGGGTTTGAACCGGATTTTGACGGGTGACTTTTGGCAGAACTGGTTGTCAAACCCGGATTTGACGGGTGAATTTTAACATAACAGGGTACTGAACACGGATTCTGATGTGTAGCTTTGGCCAGATACCCGGATCTGACGGGTGCCACAAAAACCAAACGTAAGCCCTGCTCGTCACAACAAGCTGTGCCTCGTAAGCACCTCGCAATACAGACGTTAATACCCCTCGCATTGGGAATTTTTCTTCAATAGAATGAACCATCCCCCGCAAAGTTTCGTACTATCGTCATCATACGTGCACACTCAGGTGTGGAGAAAAACAGGTGTTGGGGCCCCACCCCACCTAGATTCACGTCAAACTTCGAAAGAGGCCGCGAGGGTACAGGCTCCATCAATCTAGTCGTTTATGTGAGATCCTGTCTTACGGCCCCATTTTTTCGCCAGCTAAGAAACAACGATTTCTCTACCTAGTAGCGTGTGAACTCTGAAAATACAAGATTTTGACTTGGGTGCAGGACTCTGAGTCGACATTCTGAACCATGAGTATTTCAGACTTGTTGATTCTTGGACACTGAGATTTCAGGAGTAGTGAAATTTTGAAAAATGACCCTCCAGACTCGAGAATTTGTTTGGGGGGCAAAATCAGGATGCCTTTTTTTGAAACATCCCTTGTCTCTTGCTAGGCACTACCCCTTGTCTAGCCTAGGGGTTGTGTCAACTCAGGGCAAATTCCTACAGCCTCGCGTCAGACTAACCTCGCGTTAGACGCGAGCTTCCGTGTATTGGTTGCCTTGCGTCATAAAATGCAGCATGCGCTTGCGAATCCCTTGTGGTGCAAAAGCGATTTTGTCTAAACAAAGTTTTGTCGCCACCAATGGTTTGTCGCCACAGCGATGTGCTGAACCAGTCAGGCTGCCCGTGCAGGAAAGCACTTGAACCAGTTTGCAGAAAGCGACGAACGGCTGCGTGAATTCCGCCACTTAGGGCGAACATTTTGTCTTGTATGAAAAGCACAAGTTGCATAAGCACAAACGAAAATAGCATTTTGCGAATTCCGAGAGGACAACACATGCGCTTGGAAATTCGGCAAGAGGCGCGGTGCTGGTCTAATTGAATCGTCTATTGCGAGTGAAACGCATGCACGTGGCATCGCTTGTAACTGTCTCTCGCCTCTCTTGTTACCGACCTGTCCGTCCCTGTCTCCAGTCTTAATGCTCTTGTCGCCGCCGTTAGTGACTTTGCCTCTACCTGCCGCCTTGACTACGCTATTGCTTTGTCTCCAACCCTGGCCGTCCTTCGTCCGTCGGGTGTGCTCCTGCCCTTGGTAATGATGTCCTAGAGGACAGGCAGTACGAGCTAGCTTTCCTATAGGAGGCCGCTCCGCATCTCTGCTCCATACTGCTAGTCCCCGAGGGTGACCCAGACGCCCTTGACAGCCCGACCCTTCGCACTTAGGGTCCCTGGGCTTCTTAGTGGATAGCTAACATGGACGCGGAGATGGCATCTTGGAGATCCACTGGCACCTACGTCGACGTAGTTCCCCCACCTGGGGTGAACGTAGTCGATGGCTGGTAACTTTTCAAGGTGAAGCACCCTCCTAGAGAGCTCCCAGTATTCAAGGCGCATTGCGTTGCGAGGGTGTTGACTTGTTTCAGACCTTCGCCCCGACCTTGACGATGACCACTCTTCGGGAAGTGCTTCACATAGCAGCACACACGGTTACGCGCTCCACTCTCTCGACTTCTCCACAGCATTTCTAAAGGGCATTCTGTACGAGCAAATCTACCTACACCGACTGCCAGGCTTTTCTGGCTCTTTCCCTCCTAGGACCGAGTGCCTCCTCCGGCGCTCGGTTTACGGCTTGGGTCAGGCGCCCCATGAGTGGCACGATACCGTGCGTGCTACGTTAGCAGACCTGCAGTTCTTTGTGTCCTCTATAGACCCTTTGCCCTTCATTCTCTCAGGCCAGACTTCGTTCTACATCCTAGTCTATGTAGACAACCTGTTCTTTGCTACTGCAGACAGAGACGCACTGGCTTCAGTGAAGCCGAGCTGCTGAGGAGACACACCTTTACTGTCCTAGGAGAGCTGTGCCGCTACCTTGACCTGCAGATCTCCAGGGACAAAGCAGCGCGCACCATTACTCTCACACAATCACACTTAGTGCGCCAAGTCCTTCAGAAGTTCGACCTTCAGTTCTCTTCTGCACAACCTATGCCTCTAACAGTAGACTACAGGCTCTTGGCACCAGTCGCTGATGAGTCGGTTGACTCGAGTGGTCCATACGCAAAGCTTGTGGGTTGCCTCATGTACCTGATGACGTGCACTCGTCCAGATCTCGCATACCCTCTTAGTATCCTGACTCGCTTTGTGGCGTCCAGCAGACACCGATCTCAGCACTGGTCGGCCGCTAAGAGGGTTTTGCGTTATCTAGCAAGTACATCGGGCACGGGGCTAGTTCTGGGAGGACGCAGGCCAGTGGTCCTTACTGGGCACACAGACGCTTCGTGGGCGGACGACGCTGAGACGCTTTGGTCTTCCTAGGGCCATTGCTTCAGCCTTGTTGCAGGCGCCATCTCGTGGAGGTCCACCCGCTCGGTGTCTGTTGCCCAGTCCAGCTGTGAGGGTCAGATCTGCACTGGTGCCATGGCGGCAAAGGAGCTCTGCTGGCTGATGTTCTTGCTCACTCACTTAGGTGAGCGGCCTAGCTCTGCCTCGGTCTTGTACGCTGACAACAAGGCAATGATCCTCTTGTGTGTTAGGAGCCACGTTTTGAGGGCAGAGCAAAGCACACCCAGCTCCGGTACTTCCTCTTGCACGATCTACAGCAGCGCTGCCAGGCCCGCCTAGCACAGTTGGCCTCCGGTGCCAACACATCTGATATCTTTACTAAGGCGCTTGCGCCTAAATATCATCAACGGCACTGTGTACAACGTGGTCTAGTTCCAGTAGCTCCTCACCTGCTAGGAACCTGATTGTGTACTACTCCTCATATAATCTTGACTGGCCTTGTGGCTCTTGTTCCAGTGGCTAGACTAGTAGTGCCACCATAGGTTACTCTTACTTAGCTTGTACTCTTGCTGACTTGTCTTCAGACCCTTGCCAGGGCTGATTTTATGAGACTATTTTAGTATGATTGTTTGAAATTTCAGACCAATTTTTTGGCCGATCTTGATTTTTCCGACTTGCCATTTTGTGAATGCTGAACCGTTCAGAGTTATATGTTTTTGAATCCTGAGAATCTCAGACTTGGTTGTTTGCGGATACTGAGTCTTCAGAGCGCAGGGCGTACGGACCCTGAGATATACCGGTACTGCACCTACCTGCCCTCACCCAAAAAAATTGTCCAAGTCCCCAACGGCCAGAGTCAAGTCTTTTCACACACTCCCCGCCCCGCAACCTGTAAAATCCGGCTAAGTCCTAACAGCTAGAGACAGTTCCCCCCAGCACAATCAGCAGCCCATAAGAATCGTTGAAGTCCTGTTCTAGAGACGCCCCTCTCACACCCCCAACACCCACAAAAATCGGCGAAGTCTTCCATTTCTAGAGACATTCTTCCCACACCCCTTTCGCCTGAATTTTTTTGTCAAATCCTCTGAGCAGGTGACACAAGTCCCTCAACAACCAAGGGTTTAGGGTTTAGGGTACTCGTGCTCCCCAAGCCAGTCTTGGACCAGACGAGACCTGTGCTTGGGATCATTGTCGTGCTGGAAAATGACCTCTGAGGGGGAAAGCTTGAAAAAATCGATGGTCTGTTTGAGCTCATCTTGCAAGATGCTGCGATACAGCAGCCCATCCATCCTGCCATCTATCTTGCACATGAACCCCGCCCCCTCTTACGTCATGCAACCCCACACCATCACAGAACTGCCCCCATGCTTAACTGTCTGTTGGACTTGGTGGCTCCGAAGGCTGGTGCCCTCGCGAATCCAGGCGTACGCACGTCCGTTGGAGCAGTAGCGGTTTATCTTTGTCTCGTCAGACCAAATCACCCGCTTCCAGTCCTCCAGCGTCCAGTTGGCATGCGACCGCGCGAAGTCGAGACGATCTCGGATGTTTTTCGGTGAGAGCCTGGGTTTCTTGGGCTGATGCACGGCGATCAGCCCCGCGGATCGTACTGAGTTCCGTACCGTCTTCGAGTCTACGGCGAGATCGTGCTTCTCCAACAACATATATGCTGCGTCTACAGAGCTTTTCGCCTCGCCGTTTGTAATCGCGCGTATTATTCCGCGCTGGAGACGGGTAGTGATTAAGCGGGGGCGGCCGGCCGTAGGCATCGTAGGTCGCACCTCCTCGCGACTAGTCTCGGCAGCCACTTTCAAACCGTAATCGTGCACGGTGCTCTTGCCTATGCCAAGAACTTTGCCTATTTTCCTAGTCGAATGGCCCGCACGCAACATGCTTATGATTCGCGCGCGCTTCCGCTCATTTAATGGCTTCATGGCGATGCGGTCGTAGGCTCGCTCTCGGACTAACTCCTAAGCCAGCAACTATTGCGCGTGACGATGTATACACCGAGTGACGGGGGAAAATATATCTACTCTTCCGCTCGGTAGGAAATGTCCGCTTCGATAGTCGAGGAGTAAATTTCAACCCCACTTTTTGGTTGTGTCACAATCGCGCCAAGGAAGAAACGGTTGAAGCAGAACTCGAACACCTTGTAACGGAATGGCAAAAAACGGGTGTTACTGTTTTTGAAACATGTGTGGCATAGCGATATGTTTCAAAGTGTTAAACATCCGGGCAATTTATTCCGCCACTGTACGTTGAGAGGTGCTGTTATGAATGAACAAGCAGAGTAGCGCAGAAATGAATAACGAAGTGTTGAATCATTGAATGACGATACAAGGAATGGCAAGCCAATATATAGGAACCATGAGATGTGAAGGTTTTGGAAAGAGATCGAAGGGGATCGAAGTGACAAAGCGAGGCCCGGAGAACTCCCGAAGGTCGAACTAGAAGGTCTGGAGAAGCCGATGCGGTTCTGTCAGAAAGGTCCGGAACTGTCCCGAGGCTTCGGGTGTGTTCGAGCGTATGCGATAGCAATACCACTCGGTAAGGAATGGAAAATTCCTTACACCAACCCCCCCCTTAGCAAAGGTGATCTATATCGGCCACTTGCTTGCGGGCCAAATAATTCGCAAGTATCGAAGGTGATTGTATCTGGTCCGAGGGCACCCACGTGTCGTCCTCATTGGTACGATTGGTCCATCGTATCAGAAAGTCAACGTGTCGTCCTTGGCTGCGATACGAATCCTATGGCTCAAAATCTTTGAAGGTTCGATGGTCGTCTCTGCTAGTGGCCGTACATCCGGAACCAATCGCTGCCGAGCGATGTCCGATGTGTCAGGTACAAAAGGTTGCAACAGGCTTACGTGGAACTTGTTGTGAATATGCCAATCATCAGGTAGGCGCAACTGGGCGGTCACTGGCATCACCATCTTCATGATCTTGAATGGGCCACAGAAACGTGGTCGTAATTTCGTCAGTAGTGGTAGCCGTAAGTTCTTGGTGTCCAAAAGGACTAGTTGCCCTGCTGCCATTGTAATATCCCGTCGATATTAATCCGTATACCGTCGAGCAGTAGCGTTCGCCTTGCGAATAAGTTCGACAGCTTTGTCGCAGGCAGTCTGTAATTCTTCGACGAACTGCTGCGACCGTGGTACTTGACTCTCAACGTTGGTGGAGATAGGTACTGTGGGGTCCATCCCGTAATTGAGGTAAAATGGGGAGTGATTTGTCGTAGCTGAGGGCGCGTTGTTGTAAGAGAATTCCAACCTGGGAAGCACGTCCTCCCATTTTCGGTTGCGGCAGTTTGTCTGAATCAACTGTTCCATTGTTTGATTTGTCCTCTCTGTCCGACCGTCCGTTTGGGAATGATAAGCGGATGAGAATTGCAGGCACGTGCCGTACCGAGCCCACGTGTCCTGCCAAAATCTCGAAGTGAACTTCGGGTCTCGATCGCTAATGATTGCTGCTGGTATCACGTGTAGGCGAACAACGGTCGAGATGAACAGTTGCGAGGTTTCCTCGGCTGTGATGGTTGTACGACATGGTGCAAAATGCGCCATTTTCATCAATCGGTCGACGACAACCAATACTGCGTTGTTTTCGCTGGATCCGGCCGGCATACCTGTGACGAAATCCATCGTCATGTGTTGCTATGGGCATTGAGGTGGCTCGAGGGGCTGCAACAGTCTTGTCGGTCGCTGATGTGATTATTTCATTCGCCCGCAGATCGGACTTGCGGCCACGTAACGCTGCACGTCCGTCACCATATCTGGCAAGTAATAAAACCGCTGCAATGGCTTCAGAGTTTTATCAACCCCAGAATGTCGTGGACTTCTTGAATTAGTAATTCGCAAAGTAGACGATAACTTGGGACCCATATGTCAACTTATACATATGTCAGTATGTAAGAAGTTATAGGCTAGATAGGTGTTTGTTCTTAGAGAGTACAACCCCAACCCTATACCTTGCTTGTTCTCTCATGTGTTCAATCATTCTAGGATTCTAACATGGTATCATGCGTAGGTTAGGTCCCCCCCACCCGATTCCGCCCCGCGCCCTAGCCTATCGCGCCTCGCCGGCCCCTAGCGCGCCCGTTATCCCCTCGCACCGTGGCCGGCCCCTAGCGTACTCGTCGGCCCCTTCGCGACCAGCTGACCCGCCCCTCCAGCTGTCGCCAGCCCCTCGCACCTAGCTGGCCCCCTCGCGCCCTTGCTGGCCCCTCGCGCCCTAGCTGGCCCCGCGCGTTGTCCCCCGCCCCTTGCGGCCAGCCGGCCCCTCGCGCCTTCACTGGCCCCTAGCGCCCTCGCTGGCCCCTCGCGACCTCGCTGGCCCCTCGCGCCCTAGCTGGCCCCTCGCGTCGTCGCCTGCCCCTTGAGCCCAGCTGGCCCCTTCGCATCCAGCCGGCCCGCCCCTCGTGCCGTAGCTGGCCCCTCGCGCCCTAGCTGGCCCCTCGCGTCGTCGCCCGCCCTGTGCGCTCCGCCAGCCCCTTTGCGCCCTAGCTGGCCCCTCACGCCTCATCGTCCCCTCGCACCTAGCCGGCACCTCGCGCCTAGCTGGCCCTTCATGCCCGCCGGCCCCTTGCGTCTGACCGGCCCCTCGCGCCCTAGCTGGCCCCTCGCGCCTAGCCGGCTCCCCTCGCGCCTAGCCGGCCCCTCGCACCAGCCAGCCCCTCGTGCCTAGCCGGCCCTTACTACCTAGCTGACCCCTACCACCTAGCCGGCCCCTCTCCTGCGCACACATTCTGCCGGCTCCTCTCCACACCCCGGCCCCCTATGCACCTCGACTCCCAGTGCACCGTCCTTGGCCTTTCCATTCCGATCAGTTTTGGAGAGTCCTGCCGTCGTGCCGCTGAGTCCCTGTGTCGCCATGCCGCTGAGTCCCTATGCCACCGTGCCGCTGAGTCCCTGTGCCGCCATGCCGCTGTGTCCCCGTGCCGCTGTGGTTGAGCGATGGCAGACGCCATGCTTCGTCTGGATGCGGAGGGACAAGCGATCGACTTTGGCGTCTGGCTTGTCGATCTCTGCCGGCACCTGACAGGTCAGCGCTAGGATGGGCACTCCTTGGCTATGCATGTTGATGGCTTGCTTCCCCACCCCCCCTCCCCTGTTCCCCTCCCTGCTGCCCCCACCTCTGCTGAGAGTGAGGCCTTTGCTGCTGGTGCACTAGCTCTCGCGATGCTGTCGCGCAGCGTGCCATTAGTCATGCCCTTCCCCTTTCTGAGCGTCCGCGTTTCACTACTATCGCGAACACCAAGGATATCTTACATGCTGTAGTTGACCGCTATTCCCGCTTGCCTCTGCCTCAACTGGCTGCATGATCCTCCCCATGCTCTTCCCAGATCTCTCTGCTTTCCCCACTGTTGCTGAGCTTGCCACTCACCTCCGTGCACTAGAGACTAGCTACCGCGCCGCTAGCACTACTGCCCAGCTCGCTACCTTCCCCCCACCGTTCTGCGCTACAGTGTACCTTATTGCCATGCGCCTCCCTGATCGCCTAGCCACTGCCCACGACCACTTCCTTAGACAGCACCCAGGTGACCTCATCGTGACTGCCTTTGTAGCCGCCCTTGCTGAGATGAAGACTCGCCGGCACACTATCGCTCAGTCGAGCGGTGTTGCGGCAGTCCCTATCTTTCAGGGCTATGCTCCCTCCCAGTGCACGTACGTGGACGTCTCTGCTGCGGTCGCCATGGCTGCTCCTGCTCCTGAGACCGCAGCGGCGGCCTTTCCGCAACAGCAGCGCCAGCGTCGGGGCCGTCGCGGCCCCAAGGGAGGGTGTGGTGGTGGTGGTGGTGGTTCTGACGAGGGGGCTGGGGCGGTTTGCTCAGGAGCCGCAGCAGTCGCAGCAGCAGCCACCACAGCAGCAGCAGCAGCAGCAGCCGCCGCCGCAGCAGCAGCAGCAGCAGCAGCCGCCGCACCCGCAGCAGCAGCAGCCGCAGCAGCAGCAGCCGCAGCAGCAGCCGTGGGCCCTCCTCCCGCTAGGATAGCAAGGAGCCCCTGGAGGTGGTGGCCGAGGCGGCGGTGCTCGCAGCTCGGCGTCTACCGGCGGCTTCGGTGGTGTGGGCTGCCAGTACCAGCTCCAAACCGGGCCCCTTTGTGGCACTGTGTCCCGCCGCCCGCACCCGACCGCCCGCTGCTTCCACCGCCTCGACGACCTCTTCTATCGCTGCTTCAGCCCGGCCCGGGACCTTCCCGCCTGGCCCAGTCTGCTGCGCCACCACTGTCGGCTTTCTTCAGGACCTCGGCGTCACCACTACGTTCCCGGGTCACGAGCGGTACGCAGTCTGTACCGAGGCCACCTCAGGTTCCCTCCTTGCTACGTTCCCCCGGGACCCGGTGTCTAGCCTCTTTACGCTGGACACCGCTTCCCCCCGAGTGGACCGCCCCCCCCGCGTCTTGCGTCTACCCTGGTCGCCGCTACGTGCTCGTGTCGGTCGCTCACTCACCCGTCGCTTCTGTGGCACCACCGCTCACTCCCACGTCTGCATCACATGTCCCAGCACGATCTGGTCCTAGGCCTCCCTGCGTTGTTTCCTGCCCTCCCTCCCTCGCATGCGCCACTGTGCACGCCTTGTGTCGAGGGCCGGCTCCGCCGGGCTCTTTACTCCTCCTCACTTCGTCCTGCCACCACACCCCTCCAGACCCTGCACCTGGACGTCTAGGGCCCAGCCCCTGTCCCTGGACCGCGTCGCGAGCGCTACTTCCATGTGCTACACCACGGTGTTTCCTCTGGAGCGGAAGGCCGACATGCCTGACGTTCTTATTCCGTGGGTCATAGCTACACGCCTCCACCGCGATCTCCCTGTGTGGTGTCTCCACTCTGATCGTGGCGGCGAGTTCGCCTCTGGTCGGCTTGGACAGTTCTATCGTGCGGAGGGCATCACCTTGTCGTACACCCTACCGGACTCCCCGCAGCAGAATGGGGTCGCTGAGCGACGCATCGGTTTGGTCATGGAGGTAGCTCATACCTCCATGATTCATGCCAGTGCACCCCATTCTCTGTGATCGTTCGCCGTTCGCTACGCAGCTCACCAGCTTAACCTCTAGCCGCGCTTCCAGCGGCCGCAGGTTTTGCCGACCCTTCTTTGGACCGGGTTCCATGGTGACGCGTCCGCGTTCCACGTCTGGGGCTGCCTCGCTCACGTTCGTGCCTCTGGCACGGACAAGCTCACTGCCCGCACTGTCCCCTGTGTCTTCCGTGGTTTCCCCTTGGACTCCTCTGACTGGCACTTTTACCACCTGCCGTCTCACCACTTCTTTCACTCCCGTGACGCCACCTTCGACGAGCCTGTCCCCTTTTATGACCGCTTTCCTCACCAAGGTCTCCCGGTCTCCCCTCCCCTGTTTCTGGTACCCACTACCCTGGTAGCCTTTGCTCCCCTCCCACCCCGTCCTACTCCGTCTGGTGTGTCTCACGTCACTCCCCTCCTGTCGCTTGTCCCGGTCGAGGAGTCTGCTAACTCTGGTGGTCCTGCGGCGCCAGTCTTGCCGCCGGTCTCTCCCCCAGTGTCTCCTCCTCCGCTGTCGCCGTCGCTGCCGCTGCAGCCGCCGCCGCCGCATTAGCCACCACCGCCACAGCCGCCTCTGTCGTCGCAGCAGCTGCATCCGGTTGTGGCCTCTTGGGTTGCTGGCGTTGAGGAGGGTGCTAGTCCTAGGGTTCCTGTCGTGGCTTGCCCTGACGGGCTCGGGGGTGGCACCGGTGCTGGAGAGGGTTCTTGCTCTGGGGGTGCTCGTCCTGGGGGTGCTGGAGTGGAGTAGTCCGGAGGTAGCCGTGGTGCCGCAAGTGGTCCCAGTGTCGGCGTTGAGCTGCAGCAGCAGCAGTCGCCGCCTGTGTCCGCCCTTCGCCTGCTCGGCTGACCGCTTGACTGTACCTCCTCCCCTTCTTGTTCACAATCCTGCGTTTCCTCCACCCGACTCGTCCCCGGCTCGTTTCCCCTCTCGTTCCCCTCCTGTTAGTCCTCCTCTTTCTCCTGACCTGACGCCTCCGTCTCACGTCTGGTCACGTCGTCCCTCTCGTCCTCGTCCTGTCTCCCTTGTTCCGCGTTCTCACCCTATATTGCTTTGTTCCCACGCGTCTTGTCCTCCCCTCCTGCCTTTGCCTCCTCCGTCGTCGCTCGCTGTCGCGCCCCCCCCCTCTGTCTGACTACCTTCGTGCTGCTCGTCCTCTTATTCCTCAGGTCCTTGCCTCCCTTGTTACCTACTCGTCTGTTCCTGTCTCCAGTCTTGACGCTCTCGCCGCTGCTGTCGCTGACTTCGCCTCTACCCTCCGCCTTGACTACGCCACCGCTTTGGTCTCTGACCCTGTCTGTCCTCCGTCCATCGGGGGTGCTCCTGCCCTTGGCAGTGACGTCCTAGAGTACAGGCAGTACGAGCTTGCTTTCCTATTCGAGGATGCTCCCCATTTTTGCTCCATGCTGCTAGTCCCTGAGGGTGACCCAGACGCCTTCGACATCCCGACCCCTTATACTTTCCCTGAGGTGACCTCGGGCCCCTGGGCCTCTCAGTGGATAGCTGCCATGGAGCAGGAAATGGCATCTTGGAGATTCACTAGCACCTATGTCGACGCAGTTCCCCCACCTGGGGTGAACGTAGTCGACGGCCGATGGCTCTTCAAGGTGAAGCGCCCCCCTAGAGAGCCGCCTGTCTTCAAGGCGCGCTACGTGGCTAGAGGCTTCAGTCAGCGAGAGGGTGTGGACTTGTTTCAGACCTTCGTCTCGATTCCGAAGATGACAACTCTTTTGGCGCTACTACACGTAGCAGCACAGCATGACTACGAGCTTCACTCCCTCGACTTCTCCACTGCTTTTCTTCAGGGCCGCCTACAAGAGCAGGTCTACCTGCGCCATCCTCAGGGCTTTACTGGCACCTTCCCTCCTGTGACCCAGTGGCTCTTTCAGCGCCCGGTCTACGGCCTGCGACAGGCACCCCATGAGTGGCACGATATGATGCGTGCCACGCTAGCTGACCTGCAGTTCTTCTCGTCCTCTGCGGACCCCTCACTCTTCGTTCGTGCTGGCCAGACCCCGTTCTACATCCTTGTCTATGTAGACGATCTGGTCTTCGCTACTGCAGACAGAGACGCGCTGGCCTCCGTGAAGGCCGAGCTGCTGAGGAGACACACCTGTACTGACCTAGGAGAGCTGCACCGCTGCCTTGGCTTGCAGATCTCCCGGGACAGAGCAGCGCGCACCATCACTCTCACAGAGTCACACTTGGTGCGCCAGGTCCTTCAGAGGTTCGTCTTCAGTTCTCCTCCGCACAGCCTACACCTCTGCCAGTAGACCACAGGCTCTCAGATCTAGTTCTTGAGGATAGTGGTCCTTACACAGAGCTGGTGGGTTGCCTCATGTACCTGATGACTTGCACTCGTCCAGATCTCGCATACCCTCTCAGCATCCTGGCCCGCTTTGTGGCCACAGGCAGACACCAACCCCAGCACTGGTCGGCCGCTAAGAGGGATTTGCCTTATCTTGCGAGTACATCGGGCATGGGGCTAGTGCTGGGAGGACGCAGGCCAGTGGTTCTTACTGGGCACACAGACGCTTCTTGGGCAGACGACGCTGAGACCCTCAGGTCCTCCCAGGGCTACTACATTAGCCTTGGTTCTGGTGCCATCTCGTGGAGGTCCACTTGCTTAGGAAATGTAGGGATTTATGGTCGGTTCGCACCGTCACGTCTGCTCCAGTCAGGTAGCACGTCCAGATTTTGAATGCGTGGACAATCGCCAGCATCTCCTTGTCGTATACCGGATAGTTGCGCTCCGCCGATTGCATTTTCCGAGATTCCGAAGCGATTGGCTGAAGACCATTGCCGAAATCTTGCATGAGCACTGCTCCGATGGCGATTTCACGTGCGTCGGTGATGACTTCGAAGGGCCGTTCCGGGTCAGCGATGCGAAGAAGTGGTGGCGGCATTAAAAGAGTTTTTAATGCCTTGAATGCTGCTTGCTTCTTCTCTCCCCACTCGTAATAAGTCCCCTTATGCAGTAGGTCGGTTAGAGGTCTTGTTGACCCTGCCATATTGGGTATAAACCGCCTCACGTAATTCACAAAACCCAGAGATGATTTCAACTCCTGCAGATTTGTTGGCGGTTTCCACTCCTGAATAGCTCGGAGTTTTTTCGGGTCTATTTGAATCCCCTCCGTGGATATCACGTGCCCCATGAACTCCAGTTCTTGTTTTAAGAACTCGCACTTGGAGCCCTTGGTGATGAGACGATGCTGCTGCTGCCGCTGAAAGACCGCTTCCAAGTCCTTTAAATGTTGCTCTCGGGTCTTGCTGTAAATCAGGATGTCTTCCAAGTAAATTATAACACATTTGTCGATTAGATCGCGGAACACCCTGTTCATGGTGAGTTGGAACGTCGAGGGGGCGTTCGCTAATCCAAACGGCATTACCGTGTATTCGTAACTCCTGTAGCGACTACGAAACGCAGTCTTGTGGCAGTCGTCAGCGAACACCCGGATTTGATGGTAACCGCCATGAAGGTCGATCTTCGAAAAGTAGCGAGCTCCATGAAGGTTTTCAATCAGCTCGTCCGTGCGTGAGATTAGGTAGTGTGATTTAATCGTTACCCGATTAAGGGCACGATAGCCCGTACACATGTGAAGTCCGCTATCCTTCTTTGGGGTGAACAGGATCGGCGCTGCGAACAGGGACGTGCACGACCAAGTAAACCCTTTTGCCAGCAGGTAGTCAAGTTGGTTCCGTAATTCGTGTAGCTCGGGCTGAGTCAGGTGCCATTGAGTTCGTATAGTAGGCTGCGCGCTAGGCTCCAGCTCGATTTGTGGTCTTGGGGTCATTCGGATGGCAGTCCACTTGGCAAGTCGTCCGGGAAAATCTCGGGATATTCCCGAATGATTTTGCCAAGTCATCCGGGACCGAGCGCATAGTTTGTTGATGTCGGTCGCCTTGTTCTACTCCGTTGATTTGGTTAGATGGACGACGTATAAATCCGCTCCATTCTTGACCGCTAGCTTGAGGCAAACAACTTTGACTCGTGTCGAGGTTGTCTCTGCTTCCGGCCACATGGGTAATTTTCGCCAGCCTTCTCGCACTTCGCTGTGCACTCACCTGTCGTCCAATCGATCTGTGGATTGAATCTTCGCAGCCAATCGCGTCCCAGCAGCACATCGTAGCCGTCGAGTGTTGTCGCATCGTCGCGCTGAAGCCGAAATCTTTGCCATACTTCATTCGAACGACGGGTACTTTGTCGCGTATCACCAGCGGGGTGCCATCCACCAGTCTCGCGTCTATTTCGGGCAGACACCACTCCAACGATAAGTATAGTCTTCGTGCTGTCTCCCGATTTATCAGGCTCTGACTCGCACCTCCGTCGATGATTTTTTTTTTTTTTTTTTTTTTTTTTTCCATTGAATCGTCCTTCCGTCAGTACATGGTGGTCCACTGGGTCATTCCCCTTATTCAGCCGGGAGCGGTTGACAGCGTGTATGGGAACTACCACCCGGTGGGAATGGTGTTTTTCGGGCGATGAGGCAGGGTCAGTAGGGGGCCCGACCGCTACTAACGCTTGGCGTTTCCCGACTACCTTCGTCGTTCTTCTTTATCTGCTTCTTTCGGGGGCATTTGTGAGATTGGTGACCAAGCTGGTGGGAGTTGAAATATTGTTCCTTGCAAAAATCTTCCATGTGCTCCTTCACCACTACGCCGTGAATCGTGGGCCGTGGATCCTGGCCGCGAAAACGATTTCCCTTCTGGGAACCCACTCTCGCATACGTCCGATGCGCGTCGAAATTGTCCGCGATCCGGACTGCTTTGTGAAACTCCGCCGGTACTCGCAAGAGAACCTCGCATTTAATATCCTGCTTCAGGCCCGAAATGAATCGAGCCTTCTTCTCGGAGTCATGCATGTCGGTGATTTGATCGCATAACGTCATGAAGACCGACGCGTAATCTTGGACATAACTCCACTGGCGCCAGTTGTCCAGCTTCGTGCGTGCGTTGTCCGAGGCGGATATTGGCTCGAATCGTTCACGCAGAGCTGTACCCCACGCCTTCCACGTGCGAATCTTGGTCGATCCAAAAATCGCGGTTGACCTTTGGGCAGCAGACCCAAAGTTTCCGAAAAAACCCTGTGCGTCGCTTGTCGAAAACCCCCCCTCATGTAGTGTATATCGCCACCAATCTACCGCAGGTCCCCGCAGTAGTGATACAATCAGCCAAATTTTTAAATCGTCAGCAATGATCCCAGCGGCATTAAGATAAAGATCCGTCGAAAATAACCAGCCCGTAACAGTAGTACTCTTATCTGTGGGGTTGAACGGGGGTAGCATTGTCTGTTTGATTGTCGCTATCGGCACGACTGCCAGCGCGGTTATAGTAGCGGCTGCTTCTGACCGGGTGGCTGCTGCTGCTGCTGCTGCTTCGGCTGCTGCTCGTGCTGCCACGTTAGCTGCTGCGGCGGCTTCGTTATCCTTACGCTCCTGAGACATCTGACGTGCGATTTCGTCCAAAACGGTTTTGACACGTCCAGTGCTGGCGACCTCCTCTTGGGCGGCAGTTTTCTGACGCGAATCCTCTCGCGCCTTGCATAGCTCGGCAAATTCTGCACGAAGTCGCTCGTTATCCTCCAGCACTGTATCCATGCATGTATTCATGGCGTTGAACTACTCCGGAAGCTTGTTGAACTGAGCTTGGTCCATTTGGCGAAAGCTCTGTCGGGGCTGGGGGAAATCCGTAATGTGCCTGTACTCAAGCGCAAACGCTATTGTAGTTGGGCGAATTAATCAGTCTAATTCGCGGGCAACCGCTTTGCAACTTACGTGAGGGACTTACAGTGGCGGAAAAATTGCCCTGATGTTTAGCACTTATTCCTATGCCTCACATGTTTTGAATGTAGTAACACCATTTTTTTCCGGTCCTGTTACAAGGTTGTCGAGTTCTATTTCAATCGTATCCTACTTGGCGCGATTGTGACACAACCAAAAAGCGGGGTTGAGATTTACTCCTCGACAGTCGATCCGGACAGTTCATACCGAGCGACATACTAGATATATTTCCGCTCGTCACTTAGGGTACACATCGTCTCGCGCAACAATTGCTAGTCTAGGAGTTAGTCCTGAAGCGAACCTACGACCGCATCACAATGAAGCCGGTAGATGACAAGAAGCGCAATAAGCATGTTGCGCAAAGGGCATTCGACTAGGAAAATAGCCAAATTTCTTGGCATAGGCAAGAGCACCGTGCATGATTACGGTCTGAAGTTGATTGCAGAGACTAGTCGCGATAAGGTGCGACCCACGATGCCCACGGCCGGCCGCCCACGCTTAATCACAACCCGCCTCCAGCGCGGAATAGTTCGAGCGATTACGAGCGGGGAGGTGAAAAGCAGTGTAGACGCCGCAAATTTGTTAGAGGAGAAGCACGCTCTGGCTGTAGACTCGAAGACCGTCAGGAACTCGTTACAATCCGCGGGTTTGATCGCTGTGCAGCAGCCTTAGAAACCCAGGCTCTCTACGAAAAACATACGTGATCGGCTCGATTTCGTGAGGTCGCATGCCGAGTGGACGATGGAGGACTGGAAGCGCGTGATTTGGTCTGACGAGACTAAGATTAACCGTTTCTGCTCCGACGGATGTGCGTACGCCTGGATTCGCGAGGGCACCAACCTCCAGAGCCATCAAGTCCAACAGACAGTTAAGCATGGGGGCGGATCTGTGATCATGTGGGGTTGCATGACGTATGAGGGGGCGGGGTTCATGTGCAAGATAGATGGAAGGATGGATGGGCCGCTGTATCGCAGCATCTTGCAAGATGAGCTCAAACAGACCATCGATTTTTTCAAGCTTCCCCCCTCAGAGGCCATTTTCGAGCACGATAATGATCCCAAGCACAAGTCCCGTCTGGTACAAGACTGGCTCGGGGAGCAGGAGTATGCGGTCCTAGAATGGCCCTCGTCCTCCCCGGACCTTAACCCCATAGAGCACCTGTGGGCACACTTGAAAAGGCAGCTGGCGAAGTACGAAAAACCACCTAGTGGAATGCTGGAGCTGTGGGAGAGGGTGCAGGAGGAATGGGACAAGATACCGGCGGAGGTGTGCTCGAACCTCATCGACAGTATGCCGAGGAGGATCAAGGCAGTGATTCGCACTAAGGGGCGCTGGATTAGGTACTAGTTTTCTTGTTTGTAGTTTGCTGCCTCGGTACAAATTGTCCGGATGTGCTCTTATGATATGCTTAGGTGTTTAAGGACCATGTACTATACTACTCTGGTTTTTGGAGACATGAATAAGTGCTGTAACTGATCTTCTCAACGTGTATGCACACCATAAATTAAGGCTTAATGTTAACGCCGCTGCACTCATCAAAATGTGCAAAAAGACCAAACATCCGGACAATTGTTTCCGTCATTGTACCCCCCCCTAAAAAAATCAACTCACGAAAATGGGTGAGCGAGAAAAGTGGCTCAGAATACCTGGTGTTATGAATGAACAAGCAGATTAGCGCAGAAATGAACGACCAAGTGTTGAATCACTTAATGACGATACAAGGAATGGCAAGCCAAGATATAGGAACACCAGAGCTAGTCTAACCATGAGATGTGAAGGTTCGGGAAAGAGATAGAAGGGTCTCGAAGTGACGAAGCGAGGCCCGGAGAACTCCCGAAGGTCGAACTAGAAGGTCTGGAGAAGCCGAGGCGGTTCTGTCAGAAAGGTCCGGAACTGTCCCGAGGCTTCAAGTGTGTTTGAGCGTACGCGATAACAGTACCGCTCGGTAAGGAATGGAAATTTCCTTTCAGGTGCCATATCCAGGTGAATGCAGAGGTTGCAGTAAGAAAAAGGCCTCGAGAGGGTGACAACTGGTCTCTTGGTTATGGAAAGGAGGGATCGAAAAATGCGTACATACCGTAAGCACGTTGCAAAAGGCCAGGACAGGCACACGAGCAGAAACAAAGAACAAACTAAGGCCAGAACCACGGGAAAGTGCGTGAATTTCCTTCCACTGCTAGCTGGTCCATAATTTCCATAGGCCACCACTCAACGTACAACATACCGTAATCCCCCGTATAAAACACCCGTCGGAATTAAGCTCCCCTGGGTAGCTTGAGCAGGTATGGGTGTTTAATTTTTCTGGATATACACAACACCCTACTCTCGGACGTGAAAACTTTTGAACACTCCCCTGCCACTAGAATCTCCATTTCTAGGAGGAAACGCCAGAATTTCGTGTTGCGTCGTTCCGCGGCTCAATCGCAAAAAAAAAAACTGCTCGCGCCGAAAATGTACTGTACAGATTCCCGCGTGTCGGAAACAATGTCGCCTGAACAGAGGTTTTGAAACATGCCCATGAATCTCGGCAGGCTGAACCTGACGTTGCACCTTATGGAACAGCACTAAAACATTTCGCGTCAGATTTCGCGACACTGTAGCTCGCGAGTTTGGGAAGGTTCCCTGGGAAGGGGCTGGTAGAAACACGCTCTTAGGAGACGAATCTGCCCGAACGAAAACAAAATCGACGAGAACATTGAAATACGCAAGTTTGAGACTTTCGCTCGTCCCGCCAAATTAAACGTGTGCTCATTGGTTGTTCTGACAGCATCCTCCCTGACACTGCATGCTCACTGCCAATGTGGCAGGCAGATCGGGAATATCGTCCAGTATGCAATGAGATGACCAAAAGTGGGTATCCGACTCATCAATGTGGTGAAACAGGCACACTTGAATTCCAATTAAAAAACCATATGCACATTCCATAACTCCTGGGTGTTTTATTTTTTTGGCCTTTAATTACACCCAGCCCAAAAATTTGCTGCATTTCTATTAACACCATAGGGTGCTTTATACGGGGGATTACGGTATCAACTTATACATATTATGAATGTTGAAGTTATAAGCTAGCCTAGGTGTGTGCTTCTAGTGAGTACAACCCAACAGGTATATGTTCTAGGTTTCTCACACTAGTCATTCATTCTTGCATTCTAACATGGTATCACGAGTAGGTTAGGTCCACCCGCCCGCTTTCGCCCGCGCCCTAGCCTATCCCCCCCCCTACCTAGCCCTAGCACCCGCCCGGCCCCTAGCGCCCGCAAAACCCGTAGCGCCTGCCCGGCCCTTAAGCGCCCGCCCGCCCCGTCGCGCCTGCCTGGCCCCGTCGCGCCTGCCTGGCCCCGTCGCACCCGCCTGGCCTGTCGCGCCCGCCTGGCCCTGTCGCGCCCGCCTGGCCCGTAGCGCCCGCCTGGCCCCGTTACGCCCGCCCGGCCCCGTTGCGCTCGCCTGGCCCCGTTACGCCTGCCTGGCTCGTCACGCCCGCCTGGCCCCATTGCGCCCGCCTGGTCCCATCGCGCCCGCCTGGCCCCTAGCGCCCGCCCGGCCCCTCCTAGTGCCTGGTCGGCCCCTCCTAGCGCCCGCCCGGCCCGTTCTAGCGCTCGCCCGGCCCCTCCTAGCGCCTGGCCGGCCCCTCCTAGCGCCCGCTCGGCCCCTCCTAGCGCCCGCCCGGCCTCTCCTAGCGCCTGGCCGGCCCCTCCTAGAGACTGCTCGGCCCCTCCTAGCGCCCGCCCGGCCCCTCCTAGTGCCCGCCCGGCCGGCCCCTCCTAGCGCCCGCCCAGCCCCTCCTAGCGCCTGCCCGGCCCCTCCTAGCGCCAGCCCGGCCCCGACACGTCTGCCCGGCTCCTGCGGCCCGCAGCTCCCTATGCACGTCCGCCTTCTGCAGCCCTGTGTCTTCTGCTCGGCATGGTTCCTCGACTCTTCGGCCCCCTGACTTCTGCTTGCCCGCGCTGGAGCGTCTTGCAGACGTCCTCCTGGAGCTGTGCCGCTATGTCCTGTGGAGCTGTACCGCTGTGTCCCTGTGTCGCTGACCCTGCACGATGGCTAACTTCGTCCTCCGACTGGACGCTGAGGGCCACGCGGTTGACTTCGCCGCCTGGCTGTCCGACCTCCGCCGTCAACTCACAGGTCAGCGCCAGGGTGGGCACTCCTTGGTTGTCCATACTGATGGCTTGCTCCCCCGCCCCCCTGCGCCTGCTCCCCTCCCTACTGATTCCACCTCTGCTCAGCGTGAGACTTTCTCTGCTGCTGCACTTGCCTGTGCCGTCTGGTACTCTCGCGATGCAGTTGCTCAGGTCGCTATTAGTTACGCCCTCCCTGTGTCTGAGCGTTCGCATTTCGCTACAGTTGATACAGCCAAGGCTTACTTAGATGCTGTTGTTGCTCGCTATTCCACGCCTGCCTCCGCTACTGCTGGCCGCCTGCTCTTTCCTATGCTTTTCCCAGACCTTGCTTCCTTCCCTACTGTTGCTGACCTTGCCACTCACCTGCGCGCCCTAGAGTCTCGCTACCGCACCTCTAGCACTGCTGCCCAGCTCATTGCGCTCCCCCCCCCCCTTCTGCATGACTCTCTACTTTATTGCTATGCGCCTGCCTGACCGCCTTGCTAGTGCACGCAACCACATCCTTCACCCTGGTGATCTCACCCTGACAGACTTTGTCACCGCCCTTACCGAGATCAAGACTCGCCAGCGCACTATCGCTCAGTCGAGCGGTGCGCCGGCAGTCTCTGTCATTCACGGCTGTGCCCCCTCCCAGTGCAAGTTTTCTGATGTTTCGGCTGCGGTCCCCACTGCTACCCCTCTGACCGAGACTGCTGCTGCGGTCCACCCACAGCAGCGCCCGCGCCGCGCTGGTCGTAGCCGCCAGGAAGGGCGTGGTGGTGGAGCTGGTAGTGGTGGTGGTCCCGGAGACAGTGGTTCTACTGAGGGGACTGCCGCAGCTAGTCAGGAGCAGCAGCCGTCGCCCCTGCAGCAGGAGCAGCAGCAGCAGCCGTCGCAGCAGCTGCAGTCGTCGCAGCAGCCGTCTCAGCCCCCGCCGTGGGCTCGTCTCCTGGCGGGTTGGCCCGGCACCTCCGTAGGTGCTGGCCGTGGTGGCGACCCGCGCAGCTTGGCGTCTACCGGCAGCTCCGTTGGTGTGACCTGCCAGTACCAGCTTCAGACCGGGCCTCTCCGCGGCACTCTGTGCCCTCGCCCGCACCCGACCGCCCGCTGTTTTCGCTGCCTCGACGATCTCTTTCGTCGTCGCTTTGGCCCGGCCCCGGACCTCCCCGACTGGCACAGCCTGCTTCGCCAGGGCGTGCCGATCTTTGAGTTAGATATGGATCAGATAGGTGCTGCTTTGCATGCCTTGTATGCTGACGCTTCTAGTGTTGCTGGATCTTATTACCCTGTGTACTCTAGTTTAGGTGTAGCACCTTTGTGTAGCTTAGCCTCCCCTGCTGCGTCAGGCGTAGCACTGCCTAGTTTAACTAGCCTCGTTCCTGCACCGGCCCCGTTCCCGGCCTCTCCTACTGCCTCGCTGTCCTTCACTCTCGACTCCGGTGCTTCTACCTGTTCCTTGGGCACGAGGGGTTCGCTGTCTGTACCGAGGCTGTCTCAGGTTACCCCCTTGCGACTTTCCTCCAGGACCTGGTGTCTGGTCTGTTTACCCTCGACACCGCTTTCCCCCCGGTTGGTGCGTCCTCCCTGGTCGCTGCAGCTTGCTTGTTTCGGTCCCTCACTCACCCGTCCCTTTTGTGGCACGACCACTTAGGTCACCCTGCTCTCCCGCGTCAGCGTCACATGTCTCAGCACGGCCTTGTCTTAGGCATCCCCCTGTCACTCCCCACCCTCCCCCCCTCGACCGCTCCACCGTGCACGCCTTGCGTCGAGGGCCGGCTCCGCCGTGCCCCTCACTCCTCCTCGCTTTGCCCTGCTACTGCTCCTCTTCAGACCCTGCACCTGGACCCGCCCCCCGTCCCCAGACTGCGCGGTGAGCGCTACTTTCTTGTGCTCGTCGATGACTACACGCGCTACACCACGGTGTTTCCCCTGGAGCGGAAGGCCGACGTGCTCGACGTTCTTCTCCCGTGGGTTGTGGCTGCGCGTCTTCACCACGGTCTCCCCGTGTTGTGTCTCCACTCTGACCGTGGCGGCGAGTTCGCCTCTGGTCGGCTTGGCCAGTTCTGTCGTGCGGAGGGCATCACCCAGTCGTACACCTTGCCGGACTCGCCACAGCAGAATGGGGTTGTTGAGCCCCGCATCGGCTTGGTCATGGAGGTTGCTCGTACCTCCATGATTCATGCCGATGCCCCCCATTTTCTGTGGCCGTTCGCTTTTCGCTACGCTGCTCACCAGCTTAACTTGTGGCCACACTCCCAGCGGCCGCAGGTTTCGCCGACCCTCCTTTGGACCGGGTCCCCCGGTGACGCGTCTGCGTTCCACGTCTGGGGTTGCCTTGCTCACGTTCGTGCCTCTGGCACGGACAAGCTCACCGCCCGCACTGTCCCCTGTGTCTTCCTCGGTTTCCCCTTGGACTCGTCTGACTGGCTCTTCTACCACCCGCAGTCTCACCGCTTCCTTCATTCTCATGACGTCACCTTTGACGAGTCTGTCTCCTTCTATCGTCGCTTCCCTCACCGAGGTCTCCCAGTTCCCCCCCCCCCTATTCCTTGCTCCCTCTCCCCCGGTAGCCCTTGCTCCCTTCCCGCCTCGTCCTGACCCGTCTGGTGTCTCGCATGTCACTCCCCTCCCGTCGGTTGTCCCCGTTGAGGAGTCTGCTGAGTCTGGTGGTCCCCCCGGCCCGTCCTTGCAGTGTCTCCCTTCCCCAGTGTCTCCACCTCCGCTGTCGGTGTCGCCGCCACCGCCGCCGCCACCGTCGCAGCCGCCGCCGCCGCTGCCGCTCTTGGCCTCTGGGGGTGCTGGTGTTGAGGAGCGTGTTCGTCCTGCGGCTCCTGGCGTGGTCTTTCCCGGCGAGCCTGGGGGTGCCGCTAGTGCTGGCGAGGGTTCTCGCTCTGGGGGTGTTGGTTCTGGGGGTGCTGCTATTGAGTGTTCTCCCGACGGTCGTCGTGCCCCTGCCGGTCCGCGGGTCGAGACCCAGCCATCGCAGCAGCCGCCGCAGCCATCGCCGCCGGTCTCCGCTCTTCGTCTGCTCGGCCTTCCCTCCCCTGACCGCTTGCCGGTGTCTCCCCCACCACCTTCTCACCTCCCTGTCTACGGCCCTGTGTTCCCGCCCCCGGACTCTTCCCCGGCCCATCTTCCTCCTTGTTCCCCTTTTGTGTCCCCTCCGCTGTCTCCTGACCCTACACCTCCGTCCCACGTTTGGTCTCGGCGTCCCTCCCGTGCTCGTCCCGTCTCCCCTGTCCTGCGCTCCCACACTATGTTGCTCCATTCTCACTCGTCTCGTCCTCCCCTCCTCCCCTCGCCTCCTCCCTCGTCGCTTGTTGTTGCACCTCCCCCGCTGTCTGACTACGTCCGTGCCGCTAGTCCCCTTGTCCCTCGGGTCCTTGCCTCTCTTGTTACCGACCCGTCTGTTCTTGTCTCGCGCCGTGACGCGCTTGTCGCTGCTGTCGCTGACTTCGCCTCTACCCGCCGCCTTGACTACGCTACTGCTCTGGTTGTTGACCCTGCCCGTCCTCCATCCGTCGAGGGTGCACCTGCCCTTGGCATTGACGTTCTAGAGGACCGGTAGTACGAGCTTGCTTTCCTTTCCGAGGCCGCTCCCCATCTCTGTTCCATGCTCCTAGTCCCAGAGAGTGACCCAGACGCCTTCGACATCCCGACCCCTCGCACCTACGTTGAGGCCACCTCGGGACCCTAGGCCTCTCTGTGGATAGCTGCCATGGAGCAGGAGATGGCATCTTGGAGGTCCACCGGCACTTACGTCGACGCAGTTCCCTCTTCTGGGGTGAACGTAATCGATGGTCGGTGGCTCTTCAAGGTGAAGCACCCACTGGAGAGTCGCCTGTCTTCAAGGCGCGCTACGTGGCTAGAGGCTTCATCCAGCGCGAGGGGGTGGACTTCTTCCAGACCTTCGCCCCGACCCCGAAGATGACTACTCTTCGAGCACTGCTACACATAGCAGCACATCGCGACTACGAGCTTCACTCCCTCGACTTCTCTACTGCCTTTCTTCAGGGCAGCCTACACGAGCAGGTCTACCTGCGCCGACCACAGGGCTTTGCCAGTACCTTCCCCCCTGGGACTCAGTGGCTTCTCAGGCGCCCGGTCTACGGCCTGCGTCCGGCTCCCCACGAGTGGCACGACACGCTGCGTGCCACGCTAGCAGACCTGCAGTTCTTTCCGTCCTCTGCTGACCCCTCCCTTTTTGTGCGTTCCGGCCAGACTCCGTTCTACATCCTTGTCTACGTAGATGACCTGGTCTTCACTACTGCTGACAGGGACGCACTGGCCTCCGTAAAGGCAGAGCTGCTAAAGAGACACACCTGCACTGGCCTCGGAGAGCTGCATCGCTATCTTGGCCTGCAGTTCTCCAAGGACGGAGCAGCACGCACCATCACTTTGACACAGTCACACTTGGTGCGTCAGGTCCTTCAGAGGTCCAGTCTTTAGTTCTCCTAATCACAGCCCACACCTCTACCTGTAGACCATGGGCTCTCCGCTCCTGCGGAGCTGGTGGGTTGCCTTATGTACCTGATGAGTTGCACTCGCCCAGATCTCGCATACCCTCTTAGCATCCTGGCTCGCTTTGTGGCCACCGGCAGACACCGACCACAGCACTGGTCGGCCACTAAGAGGGTTTTGCGATATCTAGCAAGTACATCGGGCATGGGGTTAGTGCTTGGAGGATGCAGGCCAGTGGTTCTCACTGGGTACACAGACGCTTCCTGGGCAGACGACTCTGAGACTCTTAGGTCGTTTCAAGGCTACTATTTTAGCCTTGGTTCGGGTGCTATCTCTTGGAGATCCATTCGCTCATCGTCTGTTGCTCAGTCTAGCTGTGAGGCTGAGATCTACGCCGGTGCCCTGGCGGCACAGGAGCTCCGCTGGCTTACCTTTTTGCTCACAGACTTAGGTGAGCGGCCTAGCTCTGCCCCGGTCCTGTATGCTGACAACAGGGCCATGATTCTCCTGTGTCAGGAGCCTCAGCTTGAGGGCAGAGCGAAGCATATCCAACTGCGGTACTTCCTCCTGCGCGAGCTACAGCAGCGTCGCCAGGCCCGCGTAGTTCACTTGGCCTCCGGTGCCAACACAGCTGATATCTTTACGAATTCGCTTGCGCCTAAAGATCATCAGCGGCATTGTGTGCAGCTTGGTCTTGTTCCTGTAGCCACTCACTTGTTAGGATCCTGATTGTGTATTCTCTACTACCGTATTCCCCTGTATATAAGACCCGCCGAAATAGTCAACCCATGGGTAGCAGATGCGGGGGATAGCTTATGATATGGTGCATTTTTTAGAGCACCCTCGTTTTTTAGTACGAATTTTACAGAACACCCTCCATCGGGGATTTGTGGATTTGCTTGGTCTAGCATCAAGGTTTTATCATTAAACAACAGGTTTAACACTAGTCTAAAGCCTATCCATTGTGCGAGGCATTTCTAGTGCTTTTTCGATTACCTAAGCTAGCTACCACTACCATTCACTCAGCACACACTGATAATCCAACAGCTAGCTACATGTCCTAGCATGGTAAGTCAATAGTTAGTCTCTGTCTTCGTCCTCATCGTGCCAGTCCTCTCCTGCATGCCACACCTTGGCATCTTCATCGTCACTGGCGATGTCGTCCCAGTCAAAGTCATCAGTCCAGCGGGATGCAGCCAAGCCCGCCAGAACCTCCGCCGCAGGCATCTCTAGACCTTCGTCGCCTTCGGCAGCTGATATCCCCACATTTGTCGCTGCTTCTGTAGAGGTTGTTGCTGCTGCTGCTGCTGCTGTGCGGGCTCCTGGATTCCTAGACGCCTCTGATGCTTGCGCGGGTGTTGCAGCTCCAGATGCACCGGATGATGAGGCACTTGCTGCAGCTTCAATCTCAGCCTCGACATCGGGATCGTCTTCCTCCGAGCTGGGCGTGGCGCTCGGCTCCACATATTCCGACTCGTAGTATGGGTTCAGCGCCCCACTCTCTTCCATTTCGGCATGGACATCCTCCATGACTTCGACCTCGGCGTCGTCCCGCATGTGGGCGAGGATCACCTCGTCCTCTGTGCCGTCGGTCGCGTTGGAAATGCCGCACGTCTTGAACGCGCGGCGGATGAGTTCAGCTGGCACCGCGGCCCAGGCGTCGGCAATCCACTGCAGCACGAGCTCGGCTGGCGGCTTGCGAAGATTCCCTGCAGGGGAAAACAAAACGACGAGACAATAGGGGGGGGCTTTAGGAGTAGTGGTGGAGAAATGCAAGGCATGGTTTAAAAAATCACGACGCAGGTAGAGGTTTTTAAGACAGAATAAAGACGTTACTCACCTGCAGGGGTTGTGGACTCGCATCCGAATTCTTCGAACCACTCACTGTAGGACCTCCGGACATGCGCCTTGACGCACCGGTTAACCGCCACGTCTAGAGGCTGCACGATAGGCGTACAACCGTCGGGGATGACAGCCCTGGACAGCTTGAAGAGTCGCATCAACTGGGACACTCCCTCCGTCAGGTGTCCCTTGTACGAATCGAGGACCACCAGAGCCTTCTGACGGCCACCGCGCCGCGAGGGTATCGAGCGGAGAAACGGCACTAGGACGGTGATGATCCAGTCCTTGACATGGGTCTTGTCCATCCACCCTTTCTCCTGGGCCTTGATCACAATTCCTGCACAAGCGCAAGGTACGAGACATATGAGTTTGCCCTGGAAAGACGGCTACGAAAAACATTAGCGGTGGCAGCACAAAAAAGGGCACGAAATCCTTACCAGGCGGGACGCGGATCCGAGGTAGTGTCTTCCGCTTGAAGATGACGTACGGCTTCAATTTCTTGCCACTTGCTATGACGGCCAGCATGACGGTCAGCCTCTCCTTCTCGTAGCCGGCCGTGCGCACATGGACAGTTCTCGAGCCCCGGACTTCGAGTGTGGTCTCCTGCGGCATCTCCAAGAATAGTGGCATCTGATCCGCGTTGATGATCAGATCGTCGGGGTAGTCGTTGAGCGTGCGGAGCTGCCGAACAAACTCCCAGAACTTCTCGACTTTCGCGTCACAGTCTGCCAATGAAAATAATTAAAAACAAAAGCAGGGAAAGCATAAGTGCGGTCAGCAAACAAGGAAGCACGACAAGAGCTAGACGAGGGCAGGGAGTATTCGCGGCACGTCAAATTACGTACCTGCAGTCATGCGCTGTCCCATCTTCGTCTTCACGCGCTTCGTCAGTCCCCAGCGCGCGCGGAACCGGAAGGTCCACCGTGACGAGGCGCGCCAGTCGATGCCGGGGTGGTGCTTACGCATGTACTTCCGACTCCATTTCTGCAGCGTGCCGATCGAGACCGCCAGCCCTCGCGCGCGCTGGCCCAAGAACTTCTTGTACAGCTCGCGCTCCATGGTGGGGTACTTCGCTTTCCTACCGGAACCGATGAGGCGACGCTTGCGATTCGTCCTGCGAGCCCTAGGGGAGGGAGGTGGAGCATCACGGTTACGAAGAGGCATATTGCGACGGCGTTGCGCTTGCGGGAAACGAGGCACGATAACGCGAGGAAGTGGGCGAGGAGGTTCAGGCTCGCGGTCGTCAGCCTCATCCTCCTCCCAAAACAGGTCCTCGTCATCCTGCCAATCGTTGTCCCACTCCGGAGGACGTGTGACCACCGGCGACGAGAGAGGTGGCGGAGCAGGGGGAGCCGGGGGCGCAGGAGGAGCAGGAGGTGCAGGGGGCGCTGGTGGCGCCGGTGGCCCCGGAGAAGCGGGAGGAGCGGGAGATGCAGGCGGATGTCTAGGAGCCAAAGGATCTGGTGGGAAAAGACGGAGCAATGTCTGATTCCCGAAGGGTGGGCGATGAGCTCGCAAAAGTGACACACCATTAACTGCTCGAGCGGCCATGGGGGAAAATTTTGACGAGGGATAGCGAGCTAGGCGAGATTGTTCAATGCCCGAGCCTCTGTTAGAGAGCTCGGGCATTGCGAAGAATTTGATTGAGGCTGAGAGGAGCGAGGAGCAAGAATGACAATGAGGCAAGAGAAGGTTGGAGAAGAACCGTGGCCGACGCCCCAAGCCGAAGCGTGCACGGCTCTGCAAGAAGCGATGGGACCATGCATGCTGGTCCCATCAAGAAGATTCCATAAAGGAATCTGGTCGCGCACTTCTGTTACGTTGTAAAAACCCGGGATTCATAGCCGTCGATGAAATCTTGTCACTTGCAGGAGGCCGCTTTCCTCTTGTGCTGGCAGGACCGGCTTCCTCGGATTGGCTGCAAATGCAGCACGTCATGACGTTATCGCCAGGCTGGCCCGAGTGGAGGTTGGGAATCGTCATCCAAACCTCGCTTAAGGTGTCATCCTGTACTGTGCATGTATTTCTGCGTGTTACGCCCCAAATTCATTTTGCATTATACATAAGACATGGGCGTTATATTTTTCCAGCCTACTGTTAACACCCCTTCGTTATTTTAATGAATTTTTTACAATACCCTAGGGTGTTATATACGGGGGAATACGGTATATATACCTGTCTGGCTGGCCTTGTGGCCTTGCCTCCAGTAGCTGGACTAGTAGTGCCACCCTGGTTTGCTTTAGCCTTGTTTGTACTCTTGCTGACTGGTCTCTGGACCCCTGCCTCAATGGTTGGACTAGTAGTGCCACCTTGAGCTGTGTGCTTCTTCCTTAGCACCACCCCTTCTCTAGCCTAGGGGGCTGGGCTGACGTTTCAAAAAATAGCACCGTGAGCTGTCGAATGTGGAAAAAAATTTACCCTGAGGGCCAAGTGTTGGAATTTTGACTTCCCTGATTTCTCAGTGTTCTGGAACCTACAACCCTGAAATCTCCAGGGTTGGCTATCAACAATCAGGGTTGCATTGCACTTGGAAAAAATCAACTAGGAATGTACAGTTACTAGTTAAGTAAAAGCACCACTACACCACGCCAGTTTACAAGTCCTCTATCTAGTCTAGACTTCACAAGATTCCACGCCACTACCTACACTTGACTAAAATTCTGGGCCATCCATGTTCACTTCGTCTTCTGCCTCGTCATCGGACAGAAACGGGTTGTCTTCCACTTCAGGAGGAGCCTCTCCCCCCACTCCCCCCTCCCCCTCTCCCTCATCCTCTGCCCAATCCCCCATGTAGTCGGGGACTGCCTCCTCCTCCACCCTCACTTCTGCCCCCTCAATCGCCTTCGCCTTACGCTTCCTCTCCGCTGCGGCAAACAGAACAGACTTAGCAGGGCGCCTCAGCTTCTCGCGCCAACACTCAAGGGCCTCGTCCCAGTCAGTCTCGTACTGCAGCAGGGAAATGACCATCAGCTCGCTGAGGCGCGCATTGCACAACGCGCCCCGCACCCATGACTTGACGACGTTCTGCCGCGAGAAGCCACGTTCACACTCTACTGTGCTCAGCGGCAGGATAGCGCACGCCTGCCACAAGCGCATGAGGTTGGGCCAGCGACTGCCAAAAGGGTTGGGGGAATAGAGTATACGGAACAAGACCAGTGCATTAGCGATGCTAGTCAACAATCGATAAACAACATCCAAAGGGAAGAATAAAAGCTCAAAAAAAAAATGCAACAATCGTCCTTCGAGCAGCACTCTCTCACAAGGTCAACTCCGTCGAGCCGAGGTAGTTCGTCAGGCCTTGATGGAATCCCTCGTCGGCATGGTGGCTCAGCATCAGTGGCGCCGACGTGACCAGCTCCTTCTGCGCAGCTTGCAAGGAAAAGCCTGTCAGCCTGTTCTCGAACAAGGCACTGCAGCCATGTAGGTACTCCTTCAGCTTCTTCTCTCTCTGCTGCTTCATCCGGGGCCACTTCGACACGCGGAAGAGCTTCGTCGGGCCGAGATTGTTCAGGTCCAGCATCCTCGTCTTCAGGAAGCTTATCGTGTCCTTCGCGAACTGCGCGCAGAGCCGCTCGCAATCGGGGTACTTGCTGCGGAAGGCATGCCCGTCGATCTGCTTCTCGTGCATGGTGTAGGTGTGCGTGACTGGGTTGCCGTCTTTGTCAATGCCCCGCACCTTTACGCGTTTTCCCCCTCCGCGCCCGTAGACCGCCAAGAAAGCCGAAAGCCACGTGCCTTCGACACCCCCACCGAACACCTCTCCGCACTCCAAGTAGCGGTGGCGGAGGTCCCCTGTCGCCTCGTCGATGTCCTTTGTCACTTCGGTGACATCGACCTGATGGAAGTGACAGACAAGGGAGTGGAGTCAGAGGGTGATTCCAAAGGTGGATGCATGGGACAAAAACTACAACATTAACAGGGATAGAAGCTCACCTCCCTCTTCTGGAATTTGAGGTTGAGCTTATTCATCACTCCGAGCACGTCCGCCAGGAAAAAAAGACATAACTGGAACTTGTAACAGATGACGACCTCATACAGCTCATGCCCGTACTCATAAAAGAGAATGATAGCGGCGCCAAGGACCTTACAGAGGCGCCTCACAGCCTCACCCCTTGAAAGCCAGCGCACGGTGTGAATTCCTTGCACTTCAAGATTGGTGTTGTGTATTGCCCGCTGCAGGTACTTGAAGCGTTGACTCCAGACACAGGAACGTCCCAGAAGATTGGCCAGAGTCCGAATCACAAGGTCGACCATGTCAAAGTCTGGAGAAGCAGTGGCCGCGTCCTTCACCGCCAAGGCTTCCCTGCATGGTGCACACGAAGGAATTTCAGACAAGCAGTTGTAGGAACTCTAAGCGACTGAAATGACAAGCGGTTGAACCTGTGGGCGATGCAGTGCGACGAGACGAGGTGGGGGATGTGCTCGCGAAGTCGGGCGACGAGACCATTGTCTCGGCCGACCATGACAGAGGCGCCGTCGGTGCTCATGCCGGTGATTCGGGAGAGGTCGATGCCAGTTGCTCGCAAGTGAGCCAGAAAAACGGCGAGGAGAGACGCGGCATCGCACTTTTCGACGGTCAGGAGAGCAAAAAACTCTGTAACAACACGATGCGCACGCAAGAAGGTCAGATAAACAATAAGATGTTTACCGCGAGTACAGTCAGTGCTCTCGTCGCAGCTGATGCCGAGGTAGGGTGAGGCGAGAATGTATTGCATTTGTCGGCGCTGCAGGTAGGTTGCGAGGCTGCTGACGAGCTGACAGAAGCCATACCTGTAGTAGCAGAAGTGACAGTAGGGTGTTGGTTAGACCTTTATGAAAAATGAAGAACATGGTGTACTTCTTCGAACATGAAGAAGTGCATTACCGTGTCAGGTAGACTCCGTAAGACTGCAGCGGAATGTCCGGTGTCTCCTGCTCGGCCATGAAGCGGAGTAGCCTCGGGTACATGCTGATGGGTGCATCACACTTGCACAGGAAGTCGACGCAGCGTAGGAGCCTCATGACACGCTTCCCCTCGATGTCAGTCCGCGCGTAATTCTCCATGCGTCTCTGGGTGCTGGCGATGTCTTCGGCGATCTCCATCTGACGCTTGACTGCTACTTCGTGGGCTGTTGTGTGTTTGTGGAACCGCATCGCTTGCGTCTGCAGGTCACGTGCCCCGTCGCGGCTGTTGGAGTACGGTGTTGTCTCTTTGCCGAAAGCCTTGCACACACTGCACTTCAAAGCAGGGTAACCGTCTTTCGTTTTCGTTAGCAGAAGCCAAGGGAAAAATGGAAGCCAGCTGGTCTTATACTTGTGCTCAGCCATGAGATACTTCTGCTCGATGAGTTCCTTCTTTGAGAGATTTGGCGGCTCGGGTTCTGGAATACCAGGGGCCTGAGGTTCAGGCGACGTGCGAGGCGGCGACCGTCGATGTAGCTTCCCGCCGAGGACTATCGTGCTCTGGGTGTACTTTCCGACGCGTGCTTTCTTCCCAGATGAAATCGTCGACGCACACTCGACCGTGTAACGCACGGTCGTGGCTGTCTCGCAGTCTGGAACCAAAGGGCCCCGGCTAGATGAGGCGACAGCGGGCGGAGGTACATAGGGAGCGGCGGGAGTAGATACGGGTTGTGATGGTGTAACGACTGCGGTGGGAGACCGCAAGATGTCTAGAGCGGATCTACGGACCTCCACGGGGGGGTCCCTACCTAGTCCAGAACCATCATCGGCAGTGGGAGACTCACGAGAGTCTCCTACATCCGCCATGGCTAGAAGCGGCGGATATGATGGAAATGAGAAATCGGCGCGACGAAACTAGAGGAGACAGAAGACTGGAGCATCTTGTAGCTGTGACGTGAAGAACAGAAAAAAACTGGGTTGGAGGAGGAGCTGGTGAAGAAGACGGGAAGAGGACCAAGAAGCACCATCTTTCGATTTTCGTGGATGGTGCATAACCCATCCAGGTTCCCGTATTGCCATGGCAATAACGTCAACGGCGAGACGCACCTGCGCTGGCATCGTCTGCACAGAGATGATTGTCGGGGTGATGTCATACAGAGGCTGACATTGCCGCGCTCATCATATTCTGTCCTCGTCTGCTGCGTGCTGAGTAACGAATGCCAGTTGACGGTTGCAAATGTTGCTGTAATGGCAACATACAGCGTGTTCACGGCGGGAATCTTGCCGAGTGCAGATTCCCCACGTGACGCATGCTGGGCGTGTTGAATGGACTGGGCCCCGTCACGCGTAAGGGGGCCATTTCGAGGAAACTCAGGGTCCGCATGGATGCCGCATTCAGGGTTCGTACGCGTTACTCCCTGAAAACTCAGTGTTGGGATAACGCAAACCCTGAAATTTTCAGTGTTCTCAAACATACAACCCTGAAGAGGTTAGGGTTCAAAAAAACCCAACCCTGAAAATTAAGGGTTGGCCAAAAAAATACCGTGAAATCAGGGAATCAGGGTAAAATACCCTGATAACGACAGCCCTGCTAGGGGGTGTGTCAACTTATACATATTATGAATGTAGAAGTTATAGGCTAGCCTAGGTGTGTGCTTCTAGTGAGTACAACCCAACAGGTATATGTTCTAGGTTTCTCACACTAGTCATTCATTCTTGCATTCTAACACAACATCCCCCATCGCGACACTTGTAACCAGAAGCCCATAACAGCACCCAGAGCAGCACCCTCTTCCCCCCCCAACCTACTTCTGCTGCCTCTCCCGCTCCACAGCCCGCCACCCAATATCCCGCCGGCAAAACCCCTCCTTCCACTCCACCTTATCCACTGCTCTATACGCCACAGCCTGCGCCTCACCCACACTCCCTCCCAGCGCCGTCACACCCAGCACCCTCCCCCCAGCAGCCACAATCTGCCCCTCCCTCCCCTCTTTCACCGCCTTCTCGGCCTCACCCAGGGCCCCAGGCGTTCTTTCCTCCGCCGCCCCTCCTGCCGCCGCAGCCGTTGCTGCTCCACCTGCTGCCTCTGCTGCCTTGAGCTTTGTCCCCGCATGGAAAATGGTTACTCGGGGGTCTGTGGCTGCAGCAGCAGCCAGGCCGTGGATCGGAGTGCCGGACTCATACGCTCCCGGGTAGCCCTTGGCGGCGAGCACGACCACAAGGGCGGCGTCGGTTGTCCATTGCAGGGGGGGGTGGGCGCTGAGGGTGCCGCGGCAGGCGGAGAGGAGCAGCTGGGAGAGGTCCGACTCCAGGCGCTTCATCAGCACCTGGGAGGGGGAGAGGGGAGCAGGGGGAACGGGGGAGCAGGGGGGGGAAGGAGAAGAGAGGACGGGGAGCGAGAACGTATTGAGTGGGAGAGGGGGGGTGGTGCTGGGGGAAGGGTGGGTGGATGGGGGAGGAGAAGGTGGAAGAGAAGGCCCTTAGGAGCTCAGCGGAATGGTTCGGAAGGGCATGCGTGAAATGAAACGTGAGCATGAATGGGATGGGATGGTATATTTGCAATGGCATGATGCAGGTGCAGAGGGGACATCGCTTCACCGCCCCGGGGACATCACTTCACCCCCCCACCCCACCCCCCTCCCCTCCCCCCCCAACACCACCATTTCTTCCTCTCTTTCCCCTCTCACTCCACTTCCCCATCACCCAACCCATCCCACTCCCCATCTCCCCCCCCTCCCCCTCTCGTCCCCTTCCCCATCCCCCACCCCCCCGCACCTGGCACTCGGGGTCGCCGAACCGGACATTATACTCCAGCAGCTTAGCCGTCCCCGCGCTCGTATCCACCATGAGTCCAGCATACAGCACGCCTGTGAAAGGCAGCCCCTCCGCCTTCATCCCTGCCACCGTGGGCGCAATGATCCGCTCCATCACAAACCGCTCTACCGCGGGGGTCACCACGGGCGCGGGGGAGTACGCTCCCATGCCGCCCGTGTTCGGCCCCGTGTCGCCCTCCCCCACGGGCTTGTGGTCCTGCGCCGACGCGAGCGGCACGGCAGAGGCCCCGTCGACGACAGCAAAGAAGGACGCCTCTTCGCCGGTGAGAAACTCCTCGATGAGTACCTGACCGCCCGCGGAACCGAATTCCCCATCCACGAGCATGCGCGTCACGGCCGCCTCGGCTTCTTCTATGGCTGTGGCGACTACCACTCCCTTGCCTGCTGCAAGCCCGTCCGCCTTCACCACAATCGGCACGCCCTGCTCGCGGATGTAGTCTTTCGCCTTCGCGGGGTCCGTGAACGACGCGTGCTGCAACCGTTTGGGGGGGGACGGGGGAGGTGAGGGGGGAGGAGGGAGGAGAGGGGAGAGGAGGCGGGTGGTGCGACTGCTTGTTGGAAATGATTCGGGGGGGGGTCGAAAGAAGGGATGCGAGCGGGGATGGACTCACAGGGAGATGGGTGCGCGGAGGGAGGGAGCGGGCAGGGGAGCGGAGGCAGGAAGGGGAAATACTGAGTGATGGGAAGCAGGAGTCTATTTTTGAGGCGCCTAAAAAATAGACTCCTCAAGCAGGAGGAGGGGGAGATACTGTCGTACTGAGGATGGGGGAAAGATGGCAAGACGGGGAGGGAAAGAGGGGTGGTGGGGGAGAGGGCTAGAGGTCTCGAGAGCGAGGGAGAGTTAGAGGGGGGAAGAGGAGGTGGGTTGGGGAGGAAACGGGGGAGACATAGACTGACTTCTGAGATGGTGGGTCAATGAGCCCTTAAACCCTTCACGCCCCATCCCCCCAGCCCCCCTCTCGCCAACCCGCGAACCTGGGCCGTTGGGATTAAGGAGTGAGTAGCCCAGTCCTTAAACCCTTCACCCAGACCACTCCCTCACACCCACTCTCCCACCCACTCTCCCACCCACTCTCTCACACCCCCTCTCGACCCCCCCTCACCCCCCTCTCACCACCCCCCTCTCACCACCCCCCTCTCACCACCCCCTCTCACCACCCCCCTCTCGTCCACGCGCGCACCTTGGCGGTGGGGATGCCGTACTTATCGCAGATCCGCTTCATAAACCCCTTAGACCCCTCCAGTTGCGCCGCGCCCTGCGTCGGCCCGAACGCGGGAATCTTATTCTCCGTTAAGTCGTCTACTAGTCCGGACACTAAGGGCGCTTCGGGCCCGACTACGACGAGCCCCACGCGGTTCTCGCGGCAGAACTGGATCACGCTGCTGCTGCTGCGGATATCCAGGGAAGGGAGACACGTGGCGTCGCCTGACAGGGCGATGCCCGCGTTTCCCGGCGCGCAGTACACGTGCGCCGTGGAGGGCGAGCGGCGCAGCGCGTAGCAGAGCGCGTGCTCGCGCCCGCCGCCGCCCACGACCAGCACGGACAGGGGCTCGGCTGCTCGGGGAAAGGCAGGGGTGGCGGAGAATGCCGGGGGGAAGGTCGGGGGAAAGGTCGGGGGAAGGTCGGGGGAAGATCGGGGGAAGGTCGGGGGGAAGGCCGCGGGAAGGATGGGGGAAAGGTCGGGAAACAGCGAGCGAGAGGGGAAAGTGGGGGAGACCAAATGGGTGATTGCGGAGATAGCGTTCACTTGAGCGAGGTTACTTCCCAGCGAGGAACATTGTTCTTAATTTTCTCTCTACGTGGACTTTGAAACACGTGGCGGGAGTTAGCGGCGCAACTCCTGACAACACCACATCAAGATCTTACCGCTTGCGTCGCCGTCTCCCGGCGCCGCCGTCGCGTTACTCGACTCCGCCTTCTCCGCTCGGCATACCGCGCGGCGACCACGGATCGCACCCGCAGCGCGTTTGCGCGCCATAAACCGCCCGCCCTGGCTGCTGACGGCAGGCGATGCGCCGCCGGAAACAGCGGCTAGAGCGGGAATGACGGCGGACGAGCTGGGCGCAAGCCCTGCGGTAGCGCTGGGCTGGCGGAGAAAAGAGGCGGAGCGTTGCGGGGGGAGAAGCGGATGCGCGGAGGCGGAGAGGAGGCAGGACTGCGCGGACAATGCGCGCGCCATAACGATCGGCGAGGGGGGAGAGTAGAAGACGACGTACGGAGGAGGGAAGGATATGATACGATATGCTTCAGTCGAGAGAACCGAGATGGTGGCGCCGCGGCGAAGCCCACCTGGCAGGAAAATGCGGCTTAATGCACTTGGCTGAATGGAGGCGGGGCGGAATGGCCGAATGGCTCAAAAGCTCTGACTGAATGTTCACATCGAGGATGGATTTTCCCTAGCACAGTACAGTAAGATATTTTTTGCTTGCTGGGTTGCCGTAATGCTGGGCTGGTCTGCTGGTTGGTTGGGTGGGATGTGATGTGGGTGTTTGCTGAACCCGAGATTGGTGCAGCCGAACTGGGGCGGGAAGGATATCTGGCAGGGGCGTCTCTCTCTAGAGTCTCGACTGGAATTGAGCACCATGTGACAGAAACGAGTTGTCAGCGTTCTTCTCGCCAGATGATTGTGTAATAGTTGCACTGTACATTATTAATGGTACAGTAATTGCGACTCGGGCGAGGCACGTCAGTCGGAAACAAACCCTCACGACGACACATCCAAAACGCCACCACAAACTCCCATGAAACAAACCTTCTGAACCCTTGGAAAAACCCTGATAAAGCCCTGGACTAAGGAGACAGACCTTTCTGGTTCCTTCTTCCATAGGAGACTGGCACACAACACAATTCAATCCCCGCACCTCAAGCCCGCTTTGCCTCACAACCACATCGGCCCTCTTACTCCAGGCCTCTACACGCACGCTCCTCACAACAGTGACATTAAAGACCAAGAGGACGACAATCCCGAGGAGGGGCTGCTTTCGAGGAGGTATCCTGTCTGTAGGAGTAATTTAAGGAGGGCGTTCTCAGCGGAGCCAGAATGGCGCCAAAATCTTCCAAGTCGAAGCGCAAAGCCCATCCCCCTCCATCCCCGCCGGATGCTGCGCCGGAGACGGAGCAGCCCGCGCAAGCCCCGCCGGCGCCGGCGCCGCCGCTGGCGGTGAGCACGGTGCGCTTCGCGGATCTGCGCCCCCCGCTCTGCGCGGAAACCCTGTCGGTGCTGGGGCGCTTCGGGTTCGAGTTCGCGACGCCGGTGCAGGCGGCGTGCGTGCCGCTGCTGTGCGGGAATAAAGACGTCGCGGCGGAGGCGGTCACGGGCAGCGGGAAAACTTTGGCGTTCGTGCTGCCCGTGGCGGAGATTCTCCGGCGAGTGGCGTCGTCGCTGAAGAAGTTCCAGGTGCTTGCCGCGGCGCATAAGTTTGTAAGGAGTATAGTTTTGAGGCGCCTCAAAAATAAGTTCCAGCTGCATGCCGCGGCCCAGAATCCAAAAACACCGGGGCCTGTGAAACGCCGCTCGACTAAACCCTCCCCCCCCCTCCTCCCCTCCCCACCCTCCCTCTCCCCCTCTCCCCCACCCGCTTAAAACCCGCCCATTACCTTCCCCGCGAGCCATTGCCATTTTCCCCATCGCCTCCTCGTCCCTCTTTCCCACCCTTTCCCTTTTCCTTCTCCTTTTTTCCAATAATTTCTGCTTGCCGCTCAATTCTCATCCCTTCCCCGCCCTAACCCCCCTCGTCCTTTCCCCCCCGCCCACCCCATTCCCCCCGCCCCCCTTCTCGCACCCCCAGGTGGGCGCGCTGATTATTTCCCCCACGCGCGAGCTGGCGGCGCAAATCCAAGCCGTGGCGGAGCCGTTCCTCTCCGCCGCGCTGCCCTCCCTGCGCTGCGTGCTTCTAACGGGGGGGCACGCCGTCGGGGTGGACGTGGCGCGCATTTCCGAGGACGGGGCGAATGTGATTATAGGCACGCCGGGGAGGATAGACGACGTGCTATCGCGGCCTAACTGCGGGCTCGATTTAAGAACGCTGGAGGTAAGAGCGGTAAAAGTTTGGCGGTTAGAGCGTCTACCTCTGGTGAACCCAGTATCCGCGCCATTGACCCCCATAACCCTCCCCCCCCGCCCTCCTCTCCCCCTCCCCCTCGCGCACACGCTCTTCCCCCCCCCCCCCCCCCCCCCCCCCCCCTTCCTTCCGCTTCCCCTTCCCTTCTCCCTCCCCCAAGGCGCTCATCCCGGACGAGGCGGACCACCTACTCGCCCAGGACTTCTCCGCCTCGTGCCTTCCTCTTCTCCCTCCGCCTCCCCCACACAGCACTCCATCCGTCTCTTCCTCCCCGCCCTCTCCTTCCCCCTCCCCTTCCCGCTCTCCTCCCCCCCTCTCCCTCTCCCCCAGGTCTTTATTCTGGACGAGGCGGACCGTCAGCTCGCCCTGGGCTTCTCCGCCCTCGTCGCTTCCTCTTCTCCCGCCACTCCCCCACAGCACTCCACCCCCTCCTCCCCCTCCTCCCCGCCCTCCCCGTCCCCTTCCCCCTCCCCTTCCCGCTCTTCTCTTCCTTTCCCCCCCAGGTCCTTATTCTGGACGAGGCGGACCGCCTGCTCGACCTGGGCTTCGCGGCGTGCCTCGAGTCCATCCTGCACCGCCTGCCACGTCAGCGCCGCACGGGGCTCTTCTCCGCCACGCAAACTTCCGCGCTACAGGAGCTCGCGCTCGCGGGCATGCGCAACCCCGTACGCGTGGAAGTGCGCTCGCTGGCGCGCACGGGCGCGGGGGGAGCGGGGGAAACTGCTGGCGCTGGTGCTGGTGGTGCTGCGCCAGGGGGAGGGAGCGCGCAGGGGATGGCGGAAGGGGAAGCAGCAGCGGGAAGGGGCGCAGCGGAAGGCGGGGATGGGGGTAGTGGCGTGGGTACGGAGAAGGCTGGCGCAATGAAGATCCCAGTGGGGCTCCAAGTGCAGGTGAGGGGGGGGAAGGGGGAAAAAGGGGGGGGAAGGGGGAAGAGGGGGGGGGGAGTGGGGGGAAGGGGGGAGCAGAGGGAGTGTGGAAGGATGTGAGGAGGGGATGGTGGAGGACCGGAGGGATAGGAGAGGAGGGGAGAATGTGTAGGTGGTTTTGGAGAATTCTAGAAAGACCACCTACAGCAACGGGAGATGAGGGGAGAATGATGTGTTCGGGTTTTAAGAAGTCCCAAAAACTTTCCAAAAAGCTAGCACAGACTGGAGGGATGGGATGGGAGAGGAGGGGAGAATGGGGGGGTGGGTGGGTGGGAGAGAGTGAGAACCACGAAACTTTCGGCAATCTGTAAAGTTTCGTGGTTCTCACTCTGACAATCTTGTCCGTTTCTCACTCTGACAATCTTGTCCGTTTCTCACTCTGACAATCTTGTCCGTTTCTCACTCTGACAAGGGCTGAGCTAAGGAACCACGAAATGGGCTCTGCTTCAGGGGTTTAGTTGTTCGGAATTCTCTCCTGTAAACCCCTTGTCTTGCACTCGCCTTTCCGTGGACTTGACAACGGATGCATGCCCCCCCCCCTCTTTCCCCCCCTTCCCCCCCCCCGTCCTCCTCGTCCCCCGTATCCCAGGCCATAGTGTGCGATGGCGCTCGCAGCAAGTCCAGTCAGCTTGTGCACTGGCTGAGTCAGCACCCGGATCGCAAAGTCATGCTGTAAGTGGGATCATCCTGGCCTCTTCGCGAAGCCGTTGCCCCCACATTCCACTCTCCCTCCCTTTTTGCTCCACACCGGCTTGGCCTACACTCACTCTCTCGTTCACCCTCACTCATCACTCTAACTCCTTGCAGACCAAGCGGTGTCCATTCAACTGACTTCTAATGTATTTCCTCCACATCCCACTCCCCCCTTTCCAGTTATCCTTACTCTCTCTTTCTCCCTCCCCCCCTCTCCCGCTCCCTCCCCCCTCTCCCTCTCTCCCTCTCTCCCTCTCTCCCCCTCTCCCTCTCTCCCTCTCTCCCTCTCTCCCCTCTCGTGGCCCCAGCTTCGTCATGACCTGTGCATGTGTGGACTACTGGGGCTCCGTGCTGCCCCTGCTCACCCCGCTCAAGGGCATCGCCTTCTTCCCCCTGCACGGCAAACTCAAACAGGTACCATGCTTGTACACCTCATTCATTATGACATGCTTGAAGATGGTTGAAGATGGTTTAAGATGATTTAAGATGGTTTGAGATGGTTTAAGATGGTAAAAGACGGTTTAAGATGGTTTAAGATGGTTTAAGAAAATGGTTTAAGGTGGTTTGGAATGGTTTAAGTGGTTTGAGATGGTTGAATACAACCACCCCATTTGGCCCAAGTCGCTCAACCAACCTGCCAAACTTGTCCTGTCTCCTCCCCGCTCCTAAGCCCCCCTCTCCCCCTCCTTCCCCTCTCCTCCACTCCCTCACTTACCCACTCCCCCACTCCCCTTTCCCCTGCTCCCCTCCTGCCCTCTCCCCCACTCTCTCTCCCCGCATCACCTTATACCTTCCCCACATTTTCTTCGTCCCCCTGCCGTGCCCAACCCCTCATCCTGCCCTCGTTGCTGCCGCCCACCACCCCTACCCCGCCCCTCCTTTCCCCACCGTTCCCCCCCAACCAGTCTAAGCGCGATGCAGCGATCGCAGCCTTCCGAAAGGCAGCGGAGGGCGTCTTGATCTGCACGGACGCGGCGGCGCGCGGGGGCTGGACGTCTTGACAGGCGGGAAGTGCATTCTGCTTTATGAACCCCCACAGGACCCCAAGGCGTTTGTGACCCCTCTCGTCCCCCCCTGGGACATTCCCCTAACTGGTTTCACCCCCTCCCGTCCACTGCCCGCCCCCGCCCCCTTGCCCTCCCTGCCTACTTGTTTCTCATTTCACAGTCGAAGCGCGATGCAGCGATCGCAGCCTTCCGAAAGGCCTCCAAGGGGGTCTTGATCTGCACGGACGTGGCGGCGCGCGGGCTGGACATAGCTGGCGTGGAGTGCATTCTGCAGTACGACCCCCCGCAGGACCCCAAGGCGTTTGTGCACCGCGCAGGGCGCACTGCGCGTATGGGGAGACAGGGCTCCGCGCTTGTGTGGCTGCTGCCCAAGGTGGGGGGAAGGGGGAGAGGGGGAAAAGGGGGAAAAGGGGGAAAAGAAGGGGGAAAAGTGGGGAGACGGGGAAAAGGGGGAGGGAGACGTGGAAAACGGGGAGATGGGGGAAAAGTTGGGAGGCGGGGAATAGGGGGGAGACGGGGAAAGGGGAAGGGACGGGGGCTGGAAGGAGGGAGGGAGTTAGGTTTGGAATGGGGAATGGATAGAGGGAGGATGGGCATAGGGATGAACTTTGCTTTTGAGTCGCCTCAAAAAATTTGAGGCGCCTCAAAAATGCGTGGAGTCTATTTTTGAGGCGCCAAAAAAATGCAATGGGAAATGGATAGAGGGAGGATGGGCATAGGGATGAACTTTGTTTTTGAGAACTCTCAAAAACTGAATGGGCAAGGGGTGGTTTGAGAGGGAGGGAAGGGCAGAAGCAGGATGAGCAGATATGGCTGCTGGGAGGGGGACCAGTTGAGGGGAGGGTGTGAGGGGAGTGAGTGAGGGTACGGACGGGAGTGAGGGGGAATCGTAACGTAACCATCTCGGTCTGTTACCACCCGTTGCTGCAACCACTTTATTAGCACGCCTTCGTCCCCCCCCCCTGTTCTCTCTCAAACCAACAGTCTCTCTCTCGTCTCATATCCTCCCTCCCAGGAGGATTCATACACGGAGTATCTACGGCTGCAGGGAGTGCCGGTGGTGCTGGAGCCTGCTGCTGCCGATGCTATTGACGTCGTTCCTCAGGTGATATTGTTGCCACCTCCCATTTTCCAGTTGCCACCTCCCATTCCACAGTTGCCACCTCCCATTCCTCAGTTGCCACCTCCCCTTCCACAGTTGCTACCTTCCTGCTTTGAGCATCGTCCCGGTTCCAGTGCCACTGAGCTGAGTGCATGTCAAGGGCTCATGGTGATGTGTCATAAACGGTGTTGGAACTTCATGTATGCATGCGTGGCAGTTGCGGGAAGCTTCGCGGAAGGATCGTGCAGTGGTGGAGAAAGCTGTGCGAGCGTTTGTGTCGTTTGTGCGGGGGTACAAGGAGCACCACTGCAACTACATCTTCAGGTGCCCTTGATGCACAAGCACATTCAAGCACCCCCCTTCTTCCCCCCACCACTCCCCTCCTTCCCCCACCCCAGCCCTTTCCCCTCCATCCATCCCGCTTTTCTTTCGCTGGCTCTCACTCACGAGCTTACTTTTTAATTTCAATTTTGAACCCTACACAGTGATCACTAACGCACAATTGACCCCCACACCTCGCACTCCCTGCATATTCTTTCGCACTTCACTTTTGAGGCGCCTCAAAAATAAACTTCGCTTCATTCACTCTTCAACCCTGTCCCCATCTCCTTCCCCTCCCCCCCCCCCCCCCCCCACGGTTCCCCCACCACCTCACCCAAAATTCCTTCTCTCTCCTGAAGCCTTTCATGTCCTTCCATCCTCCAGGTTGAGAGTAGTCCTTTCATGTCCTTCCATCCTCCAGGTTGAGAGTAGTCCTTTCATGTCCTTCCATCCTCCAGGTTGAGAGTAGTCCTTTCATGTCCTTCCATCCGCCATGTCCTTTTATGGCAATCTCACATGAGGAGTCTACCTCTGAGGCGCCTCTAAAATGGACCCTCCCATCGCCTTCCATCCTCCAGGTTCCAAGAGCTGGAGATGGGAGCAGTGGCCATGTCGTACGGTATTCTCAAGATCCCTCGCATGCCTGAAACCCGCCACCATCCACGCCTCTTTGACGGGTTCGAGCCCGACAACACTGTGGACGTCTCCACGCTAACATACAAGTGAGTGCTCCAAATGCAAGCAAGCCTTTTGATTTCAGGTTAGTCCTTCACGCTCGAAAGTACCAAGCCCTTTCAAAAAAGCTGCTGCTGGAGCCAGTGGCTGGAGATTATTTTGGTCCTTGGCACTAAATGCGAACGCATGTGACATGTTGCTTTAAACCATAGTGCGCTGCAATATGGAAGCTCTTGAGACTTTCTATTACCCTACATAACAAGTGCTTCCCCCCTCCCCCCTCCCTCCGCTTTGGCATCCTCCTAAGTAGCAAGCACGCTACTGCTTCAACCCATGCACACGTGTAACGGCTCCTTTCAAAATCAGCTTTGTAACCTTTCTGAGGCGCCCCGAACATCCTCTTCCCATTTGGACTGGCCCTGCAGGGATAAGAATCGGGAGAAGCAGAGACAGCAATACCTGAAGCAGCAGCAGGAGGGGTCTGAAAACCCTCAGAAGGGGGAGAGACCTTCCAAGCCTGGAAATCAGCAGCGGCAGCAGCAGGGCAAGGATCAAGCAGCCAAGGGAAGCACAGCACGGGTTGACGTTGCCGCTCTGAAATCTGTTGGGGCGCGAGCGGTGAGAAGAGCACGGCAGGAGGATGAGGAGGACGAGATGAAGCGTGAGTATAAGGAGCTCATGCACATGAGGAAGCGGAAGAAGGGGAAGAAGCGGCCGGTGCAGGCAGACCTCGATGACGACATGGACAGTGTTGATGGTGATTTGCCCAATAAGTCGGTAGATGGGTCGGATGATCGGCTGGCGAGCCTTAGTAAAGAGGATGACAGCCAAGGCGTTCACAAGCAGGATTCTTTGCCTGAAGATCGCAGTGCTGCCACAGCTGCAGGATTCTTTGCTGGTGTTACTGCTGCTGCTGATGCTGCCGGTAATAGGGATATGCACTCCAGTGCGGTTGTGGATGGGAGTAAGCATGGTACTGCTGTTGGGAGAAGTGAGAATGGCAGTCAAAGGCGTTTGGCGAGAAGGGTAAAAGGGAGCAGTGACGCCACGATGAAGCAGGTTGGCAGCGCACGGCATGCTGCATGGATGCTGTTGCGCAAAAAGAAGCGCGTGGCAGCAGCTAAGACCAGGGCCAAGGAGGCTAGGCATCAGCCGATGAGTTGAAGCAGCAGCCATTCTTTGGTATGCATCAGCCAGCTTTGCGTCTTACTGGAGTCTTAGATAGTGCACTCTGGGATACATGTGTCTGGTGACTGGGAACCGGCTCCATTATTCAAAGCAATTCTATGACTAAACGTTACGGCTGACTGGGTGAGTCCAATTGTCATCATTGCATAGTCCACAGGAGGTGTACACCTGAACAGTCAAATGGGCCAAATGCCTGCCAAACTGTCCAAGTACAGGAGGGAGATGTCAAACATGTTTAGTTATCATGCTTGTATAGACTGTATAGGGTCATCTTCTAGAGAGTACAACAGTTAGGTATATGTTTGTGTACTCTCTCTCTCTAATCATCAATTTCACTGTTTAATATGGTATCACGCGTAGGTAGGATCCCCCCCCCCCCCCCTCACGCTTCCGCTCGCCCCCTAGCTGGGCCCCGTCGTGCTCCTCGCCCCGTCGCGACCCTCCCTAGCCCCGTCGCGACCCTCCCTAGCCCCGTCGCGCCCCTTCCTGGGCCCCGTTGCGCCCCTTTCTGGGCCCCTGTCGCGCTCCTCCCAGGCCTCGTAGCGCCCCTCCTGGGCCCCATTGCGCTCCTCCCAGGCCCCGTCGCGCCCCTTCCAGGGCTTCGTAGCGCCCCTCCAGGCCCCGTCGCGCCCCTTTCAGGGCTTCGTAGCGCCCCTCCAGGCCCCGTCGCGCCCCTTCCAAGGCCTGGTAGCGCCCCTCCAGGGCCCCGTCGCGCTCCTCCCAGGCCCCGTAGCGCCCCTCCTGGGCCCCATTGCGCTCCTTCCAGGCCCCGTCGCGCCCCTCCCTAGCCCAGTCGCGCTCCTCCCAGGCCCCGTAGCGCCCCTCCTGGGCCCCATTGCGCTCCCCCCAGGCCCCGTCGCGCCCCTACCTGGGCTTGGTAACGCCCCTCCAGGCCCCGTCGCGCCCCTACCCATCCCCGTCGCCCCTGCTCGGCCCCGTCGCCCCTGCTCGGCCCCGTCGCGGCCTATCGGCCGCGTGGCGCCCGCCCGGCCCCTGTCGCACCTGCCCGGCCCCTGTCGCACCTGCCCGGCCCCTGCTCGCCCGCCCGGCCCCGTCGCCCCTGCCCGGCCCTGCTGTGGCCTGCCCGGGCCCCGTCCCTGCCGCCCGGCCCCGTCGCCGCCGCCCGGCCCCGTCGCAGCCGCCCGGCCCCGTCGCAGCCGCCCGGCCACGTCGCAGCCGCCCGGCCCCGTCGCCCCTGCCCGGCCCTGCTGTGTCCGGCCCGGCCTCGTCCCTGCCGCCCGGCCCCGTCGCAGCCGCCCGGCCCCGTCGAAGCCGCCCGGCCTTGTCGCTGCCGCCCGGCCCCGTCGCCGCCGCCCGGCCCCGTCGCCGCCGCCCGGCCTTGTCGGGCCTGCCCGGCCCCGACGCACCTGCCCCGGCCCTCCATACTTCCTGGTACTGTCCCCCGTTCCCTGCACCACTTTGCACCCTCCTGCACTTTCCTGCCCCGCCTTGCATCGCATTGCACCTCACTGGATCGCACTGACCGCACTGCACCGCACTGGACCGCACTGCACCGCACTGCATCGCACTGCACCGCACTGGACCGCACTGCACCGCACTGCATCGCACTGCACCGCACTGCACTGTCCTCCACTGCCCCTCATGGCTGCTGAGCTTCGTTTTGATGTTGAGGGTCAGCCTCTGGAGTTCGAGGCGTGGTTGGCTGACCTTCGCCGCCACCTCACTGGCCAGCGGCAGGACGGCCACCCGCTTTCTGCACACCTAGACGGTATGCTCCCCTGCCCTGACCCCCCTGCTGTGCTGCCCGCTGATCCCACGCCCGCTGAGCGCGAGTCCACTGCCGCTGCTGCCCTTGCCCGCTCTGTCTGGCTTTCCCGCGATGCCCTTGCTCAGCTCGCCATTAGCAATGCCCTCCCCCCCACTGAGCGCCCTCGCTTTAGAACCATTCCTACCGCCCAGGCCTACCTCGATGCTGTCATCAAGCGCTATTCTACCCCTCCTGCTGCCTCAGTGGGTCGCCTGATCCTTCCCCTGCTCTTTCCTGACCTGGCGTCTTTCCCCACTGTCTCTGACCTCGCTGCCCACCTGCGCTCGATAGATGAGGCCTGGCGCGCTGCCTGCACTGATGCTCAGCTTAGAGTCCACCAGCCTCCCATGACCTCTACCCTCTACCTCCTTGCCACCCGCCTACCTGACCGCCTTGCCGCCGCCCGCGACCAGTTCCTTAGCATCCACCCTGCTGCTCTCACCCTCACCGACTTTGTTGACACCCTGACTGCCATAGAGACTCGTCACCGCTCCATAGCCCTGGCGAGCGGTACAGTACCGGTCCCTATCTTTCAGGGTTGTGCCCCCGCTCAGTGTACCTTCTCCGACGGCTCTGTCGCTGTGGCTGAGACTGCTGCTGCAGTGCAGTCCCGCTCGGCGAAGGGCCGCCGCCCCAAGGTTGGGAGCGGCGGAGGCGGCGGGGGTGCGGGTGGGGGTAGTGGTGGAGGCGGGTCGTCCGGTGCCGGTGCGGACGTGGGGACCCTGCCCGGTCCAGCTGCCCCGCTGCCTCCACAGTTGCAGCAGCCGCAGCAGCAGCAGTCGCCGCAGCCGCAGCCTTCGCAGCAGCCGCAGCAGCCGCCGCAGACGAGGCAGGCGAGTACTCTCCCACCTGGGTGGCCTGGAGCTGGTGGTGGTCGTGCGCGTGGTGGTGCACCGGGTGGTGGTTCTGGAGGCGGGCCCTGTCAGTACCAGATCCAGACCGGTCCTCGCCGCGGCTTCGTTTGCGGTAAGATCGGTCATTCTACTCCTCGCTGTTTTCGTCGCCTGGACGACCTGTTCCGCCAGCGCTTTGGCCCGGCGCCCGACCTCCCGGACTGGCACAGCTTGCTTAGGCGTAGCATTAGGATTTTTGACTTGGACATGGATGCCATTGTAGCGGCCTTGCATGTGATGTATGCTGATGACTCTAGTGTGCTTCCCTCTTATTACCCCGTGTTGCCTAGTGTAGCGGTGCCTAGCGTAGACTCCCCTGCTGCGTCAGGCGTAGGATCTCCTGCTTTGCTTAGCCTTGGTGCTTCCACCGCTTCACTGCTGCCTCGCGTGACTGCTGCGCTTTCCTTCACCTTGGACTCTGGCGCCTCCCGGTGTTTCTTCCGCGACTCCACGACGCTGACGCCGCTGCCTGTTCCCGCTGCAGTTACTCTTGCTGACCCCTCCGGTGGTCCCGTCGTTGCCCGCAGTTCCACCTCCCTTCCCTGTCCGGCGGTTCCTTCGGGCACTCTCACAGGTCTGCATATCCCCTCGTTCTCCAGGAACCTAGTTGGTGTCGGCTGCCTCCAGGACCTTGGCGTCACCACTACGTTCCCTGGTCACGAGCGGTATGCTGTCTGTACCGAGGCCGCCACTGGTGCCCCCCTTACCACTTTCCCCCGGGACCCGGTGTCCGGCCTGTTCACACTTGACACCGCGCCGTCCCCGGCTGGGTCTTCCCCCCCGGTAGCTGCGTCCACCCAGGTTGCAGCCGCGTGCTCCTGTCGGTCCCTCACTCACCCGACTCTCCTTTGGCACCACCGCCTTGGTCACCCTGCACTCCCACGTCTGCGTCACATGTCCCAGCACGGTCTCGTCCTTGGTCTCCCCGGTTCGTTCCCCGAGTTTCCCTCCTCCCCCGCCCCACCGTGCACGCCTTGTGTCGAGGGCCGGCTCCGCCGTGCCCTCACTCCTCCTCTTTTCCCCCTACCACCGCACCACTGCAGACTCTGCACATGGACGTCTGGGGCCCAGCCCCGGTCCATGGGCCGCGTCGCGAGCGCTTCTTCCTAGTGCTTGTCGACGACTTCACGCGCTACACCACCGTCTTCCCCCTGGAGCGGAAGGCCGACGTGCCTGACGTTCTCATCCCCTGGCTTGTCTCTGCTCGTGTCCACCGCGGTCTCCCTGCCTTGCGCCTTCACTCCGACCGGGGTGGCGAGTTTGCCTCAGGTGTCCTTGGTCGCTTCTGTCGTGCGGAGGGCATCACCCAGACGTTTACCCTGCCGGACTCCCCGCAGCAGAATGGGGTCGCTGAGCGACGCATCGGTTTGGTCATGGAGGTGGCTCGCACCTCCATGATCCACGCCGGTGCACCCCATTTTCTGTGGCCGTTCGCTGTGCGCTACGCCGCTCACCAGCTTAACCTGTGGCCGCACCCCCAGCGGCCGCAGGTTTCGCCGACCCTTCTGTGGACTGGGTCCCCTGGTGACGCGTCTGCGTTCCGCGTCTGGGGCTGCCTTGCTCACGTTCGTGCCTCTGGCACGGACAAGCTCACTGCCCGCACCCTCCCCTGCGTCTTCCTCGGTTTCCCCCTTGACGCGTCCGACTGGCACTTCTACCACCCGCCGTCTCACCGCTTCTTTCACTCTCGCGACGTCACCTTTGACGAGTCCGTCTCCTTCTACCGCCGCTTTCCCCACCGTGGTCCCCCGGTTACTCCCCCCCTTTTCCTGGTTCCTCCCTCCCTGGTGGTCCCTGCCCCTCCCCCCCCCCGCCCCCCCGTCCGGCCCCCTCTGGTGTGTCTCACGTCACCCCCCTCCCGTCGGTCGTCCCGGTCGACGAGTCTTCTGACTCTGGTAGTCCTCCGGCGCAGTCCTCGCCGTCTGTCCCTCCCCCGGTGTCTCCTCCTCCACCGCCTCCGCAGCCGCCATCGCCGCAGCTGCTGCAGCCGTCGTCTCCACCGCCGCCGCCGTTGCAGCCGTCGTCTCCGCCGCCGCCGCCGTCGCAGCCGTCGCTGCAGCCGCCGCCGCCGCCGCCGCTGTCGTCGCTGCCGCCGTTTGTGGACTCTGGGGGTGTCCCTTCTGGGGGTGCAGGTGTGGAGGGTTCGGGAGGTAGCCGTCGCGCAGCTTGTGGCCCTGGTGTTGGTGTTGTGTCGCCGCAGCAGCAGTCCCCGCCTGTGTCCGCCCTCCGTCTGCTCGGCCTTCCGTCTCCTGACCCTGCGCCTGTTCCTCTCCTGCCGTCTCCCCCTCTTCCCGTCTACGGCCCCGTGTTCCCTCTGCCAGACTCGTCCCCGGCTCGTCTTCCCCCTCGTTCCCCTCCTGTGTCCCCTCCTCTGTCTCCTGATCCGACGCCGCCCTCACACGTCTGGTCTCGCCGCCCCTCTCGTGCTCGTCCTGTCTCCCCTGTCCCGCGCTCTCACCCTATGTTGCTCCGTTCCCACGCGTCTCGACCTCCCCTCCTCCCGTCTCCTCCTCCGTCTTCTCTTGTCGTTGCGTCTCCTCCTCTGTCCGACTCCTTTCGTGCCGCTCGTCCTCTTGTTCCTCGGGTCCTTGCCTCTCTCGTTACCGACCCGTCTGTTCCCGTGTCGAGTCTTGACGCCCTCGTCGCTGCGGTCGCTGACTTCGCCTCTACCCGCCGCCTTGACTACGCCACCGCTCTGGTCTCTCACCCTGCCTGTCCTCCGTCTGTCGGGGGTGCTCCTGCCCTCGGCAGTGACGTCCTGGAGGACCGCCAGTTTGAGCTTGCTTTCCTGTCCGAGGCTGCTCCCCATCTCTGTTCCATGCTGCTAGTCCCTGAGGGTGACCCAGACGCTTTTGACATCCCGACCCCTCGTACTTACGCTGAGGCGGTTTCGGGACCCTGGGCCTCTCAGTGGATAGCTGCCATGGAGCAGGAGATGGCATCTTGGAGATCCACCGGCACCTTCGTCGACGCAGTTCCCCCACCTGGGGTGAACGTGGTCGATGGCCGTTGGCTCTTCAAGGTGAAGCGCCCTCCTGGAGAGCCGCCTGTGTTCAAGGCGCGCTACGTGGCTAGAGGCTTCAGTCAGCGCGAGGGGGTGGACTTCTTTCAGACTTTCGCTCCTACCCCGAAGATGACTACTCTTCGGGTGCTGCTACACGTAGCGGCTCAGCGTGACTACGAGCTTCACTCCCTCGACTTCTCCACTGCCTTTCTTCAGGGCAGCCTTCACGAGCAGGTCTACCTGCGTCGCCCTCAGGGCTTTACTGGCACCTTCCCCCCTGGGACCCAGTGGCTTCTGCGGCGGCCAGTCTACGGCCTGCGCCAGGCGCCTCGTGAGTGGCACGACACTTTGCGTGCTACCCTTGCTGACCTGCAGTTCTTTCCGTCCTCTGCAGACCCCTCGCTCTTCGTTCGTGCTGGCTCGACTCCGTTCTACATCCTCGTCTACGTAGACGACCTGGTCTTTGCCACTGCTGACAGGGACGCACTGGCCTTCGTGAAGGCAGAGCTGCTGAAGAGACACACCTGCACTGACCTTGGAGAGCTGCGCCGTTACCTTGGCTTGCAGATCTCCAGGGACAGAGCCGCGCGCACCATCACCCTGACTCAGTCACACTTGGTGCGCCAGGTCCTTCAGAGGTTCGGCCTTCCGTTCTCCTCCGCACAGCCCACCCCTCTTCCTCTGGACCACAGACTCTCCGCTCCAGTTCCTGAGGAGTCGGTAGATCCCAGTGGTCCTTACGCTGAGCTAGTGGGTTGCCTCATGTACCTGATGACTTGCACTCGCCCAGATCTCGCATACCCTCTCAGCATCCTGGCTCGTTTCGTGGCCACAGGCAGGCACCGACCTCAGCACTGGTCTGCCGCTAAGAGGGTTTTGCGTTATCTTGCAAGTACATCGGGCATGGGGTTAGTGCTAGGCGGACGCAGGCCAGTGGTCCTTACTGGACACACAGACGCTTCTTGGGCAGACGACGCCGAGACGCTCAGGTCTTCCCAGGGCTACTGCTTTAGCCTTGGTTCAGGTGCTGTCTCGTGGAGAGCTACCCGCTCTTCGTCTGTTGCCCAGTCCAGCTGTGAGGCCGAGATCCACGCCGGTGCCATGGCGGCACAGGAGCTCCGCTGGCTGACCTTCTTGCTCACTGACTTAGGTGAGCGGCCTAGCTCTGCCCCGGTCCTGTACGCTGACAACAGGGCCATGATCCTCCTGTGTCAGGAGCCTCGACTCGAGGGCAGAGCGAAGCACATCCAGCTGCGGTACTTCCTCCTGCGTGAGCTACAGCAGCGTCGCCAGGCTCGCGTAGTACACTTAGCCTCCGGTGCCAACACAGCTGATATCTTTACGAAGGCGCTTGCGCCTAAAGATCATCAGCGGCACTGTGTACAGCTTGGTCTGGTTCCTGTAGTCTCTCACTTACTCGGGCCTTGACTCTGTACTGTCCTATATATCTGTGTGTACACTCAGACTGGACTTGTGTCCTCTTACAGTGGTTGGACTAGTAGTGCCGCCCTGTACTAGTTCTTGCCTTGCCTGTACTCCTTCTGACTGGTCTTTTAGACCCTTGTCTCAGAGGCTGGACTAGTAGTGCCGCCCTGAGCTGCTTGTCTAGAACATTCCCCTATGCAGTCCAGGGGGTGTGTCAAACATGTTTAGTTATCATGCTTGTATAGACTTATAGGGTCATCTTCTAGAGAGTACAACAGTTAGGTATATGTTTGTGTACTCTCTCTCTCTAATCATCAATTTCACTGTTTAATAGGAGATACTGGTTTTCACAATACTAGGGCCGGAAGGATGAAAAGGGGTGAACTTACGAAAGAGAACAGTCATGCCAGAGAACTCCAGTATCAAACCTACAATACCGCATGAGCACTTTATCTCCTGGTGAACTGGAACTTCGCAATCTCAGCCTGCAGCTGTGCGAGGCTGGACATTTTGTCAGCAACAATCCTTCCTGTCTCCAGAAGGTAAACATCAACGCTTCCCTTGCCTGCTCTAATTTGATCCAGGAGCTTCATTTCCTGCCCAAACAAACAGCACAGATGGTACATCAGTCACAGAACTTTGCCATCAGAATAGGCATACAGGGACATCTAGCAGTCAGGAATTACCCGTTGTTCCAAGGCCGAGTACTGAGTGACAAGCTTCTCATGCAGTGAAATGATATGTGCCACCTCCTGCAAAACATTCCACGGAAACGTGGTTAGCAAAGTAAAATCGTAGTGACCTCATTACGGTCGTAGACACAGCAGAAGAACTTACTGGGGAAGGCTTGTGTTCCAAAGCAAGTGGATCGGATGCAGACCCTTGTATGAGCTCGCTTGACGACTCTGACACCTCAGGTTCTTCCTGTCGCTGCAACCTTCCATCAGCTTTGGCTTTCCTTGGAGGCTGCTTCCTGCGTGCTAGTGGCACCTCAGCCGTCTTGCGTACATCATCCTCCGAGGAAGAGGAGCCTGTCAGGAGCTCATCAGCACTTTGGTTAGCCTCGGAAACCTTATCTGCCACAGAAGGAGCAGATGGAATGGACGAGGTCCGGCGAAGGAGCCTCGAATTGTTTCCTTCCCTGCCTGCTGCAGCAGCAGCACGGCCTCCTGAAGCAGCTGAGGCTTCAGCCGAACCCCTGGAAGTAGACCCTGCAGACCAGCCTAAGGTTGAGCGGAAGGGCCTAGTGGTTGGAAGAGATGACTTGGCGAAGCTGGAGAGGAAGGTTGACTCACTTGCACCTAGCATTTTAGGGTCTTTGCCCGACTGCATTGGATCAAAGCCCTCCATGGAAGATCCTGACGGGATGCAAGACTGCTCAACCTCCCCGCAAAGGCTATACATGGAGCTTACACCTTCTTCCAGATCAGCGAGCAGGGTTCCAACCACTTCAGCACTGTCGTTGTCCAGCTCCATGTCATCCACAATCTCCTCAACTAGCTTGCTGGCATTCTTCTCCTTGAAACTCCCACCCTCCACTGCAGATGGCCGGCCTCCCATACTGAAACGACCAGGGTCAGAGGCAGAGGCAACTCTGGGGAGGTTGTCATATCTTGGGCGCTTCTCAGTTGCTGAGCTCGACTCGTCACCGAATGGCTCAGGGAAGTAGACTGGGGCCGGCTGCTGCAACCTGCCAGTAGTTGTCGAGCTCTTCGATGCAACCATGGAGGTGGGAATGGAGGAGCTTCCACTATCCTTCTTGTTGCCCTTTGAAAGGCTCTTGACCCTGTCAGTGGAATAGCAAGTCACTGTTAGTGAAGTAGACTCTGGAAGCCACTCACTCTCATATGGTAGTGGAATGGTGGTACTCACCGGTCAGCATAACGCAGGGTGTTCAGGGTGTGCTCAACTGAAGCTGATCCTGGCGAAATGCAAGACACCATCACCGTTCGAGAGTTGCCCACGAAGGAGTCACGCAACACTTCAGTCAACTTGCTACCACGGAATGGAATGTGGTTCTGCTCCATGTCAAGCGCGCGAATGCACTCCTTCAAAGCCAAAAGGCTCTTGTTAATCTCCGCTCCTTCCATCCTGACCAAGGAAAACCGAGCACATTCTTTAGTTAGAAAACGACAGTTTAAAAACATCAGAAGCCGTCAGTAGAGCCCCCTGAACAAGCTCACCTGGTCTGCTTATCGTTATCCGTAGTGTCCGCGCCTCTTTCACTGCCAGCGAGGTCGATGAACGAGAACTTGCCCACGAGCTTCCCCATGTTGTCCTTCTCGTTATCCGCGCCTCCAAGGGACCTCCTGGCTCGTCGCGCCTGCGTCTTGTCAGGCTGGATTTTCTGCCTGATAACCATCTGGAGAATGGCATGACTTCGTGACGACTCCTCGTTTGCGCCGGTCGTGCCAGTGCTTCTTGCGGAGTTTCCCCTCGATATCAGCTCGTAGAGAGTGTCGACAGATACGACGTCGACCTCCTTCAAGCCGACAATGCAAACTTGCTGCCTCCCATCCTCGCGCATTTGCAGCTTTCTGCATTTCACACAAGGAAAATGTTAGTTCTACTTGCAACCCAAACTAATCTCCAACTTTGCACATTCTGATAAGGGGCACCTACGCTCGGTCATTCAGCAAGTCGAAGAGCTTGCCGCCATAGATCTCGAAGAAGCTAATCCACAAATGGAAATTCGAGTCTTTGTTGCGCTCCAGGTTGATGATGTTCAGCATGTCCTGTGCAGCCCTCAGTGGCAACGGCTGCATGGTGAAGGTCTTTCCACTCCCTGCAAGCATCCAGTCCAACCACGACGAACCATGGGGTCAGCTCCACAGCAGCACAACGACAGAGTAGATCCAGCGGAAGGTATGCCAGTACTTACCAGTTTGACCATATGCGAAGCAAGTCGCTTTGGTTCGCATGAAAATCGTAGGAACAATTGGCTCCACAGTTTCACGATAGACCTGCACATGCAGACCAATTAGACTTGCGAATCACACAAAACAAATAACTTGTCGCTGTGAGTCGATTGTGATGCGAACCTCGTCGTTAGTCACTGTTTCGTCCAGCACAGCGTCGAAGACGAACTTGTGCGTTTCCTCGTACGCCGTCAGGTCGACCTGGCGAAGTAACAGAGCACAACGTTAACCTCAGTTCCCCAACGACTAACAATAACTCATTTGCAGAAATCACGAAAGGTCACCTTCACTTTTGGCTCGCGAACGGTCAGGATCCTCGGTTCATCAATATATATAACGTCATGCTCCTTCCGCATACGCTCTTTCTTGTTGATGGGTCGCTTCCGAACCTGCAGCCAGGAAGGCGCAGGACACGAGTGAGAATATTCTAAGAAAGCGCTGAAGTATTGAAGACGCGCTGAAGCATTGAAGAGGCACTAAACCATCATGACTCACCACAACTTTGATCCGAGCTGGATTCGAGACCCGTGGAGCTGTCTCCGCCACTGCATCAAGACCGGGAATCTTGGGAAGAGACGAGGCTAAGTTCGGAGGCGGATTTGTGGAGAACTTCTCTGGAGAAGCAGGGACTGATACGCTGTGAAGCATAAACGCTCGGTCTGGTCTGACTGGAGATGTTGCTCGGCTGGAAACAGCACTCTGCGGAGCAGTAAGACGTGGAGCTTTCGGCGGCTCTGTTTCAATAGGTTCATCAAGCCCCTGCACAGAGTGAAGAATGCCTCCGTTTAGCATGTGATCACCTTTAAACAATTGCTAGAACGAAGGCACTCGGACACTCACGTCGGTTAGCAGCTCCACATCGTCCATTCCTAGGACGTCAATAATCTTTGTGCACTTGGCAGGAGCGGCGACCGCGGGCCTTTGGGGAGGAGCTGCTGGCCTAGTCTCCTGCTGGCTGTCGCGGTTCTTTCCCATGCTCGTGCGGACCTCATCGCTAGAATTGAGCTGCTTAATCAGCTGAAAGAGCTTTCGCTTGTCTTCAAATTTGGAAACGCCACACTTCTCGTAGTCCTGACAACAGGAGTCCGAACGAAAGGCAATGATGGTCAGAATACTACTCTAGATGCCTGTCTTCTACAGATTTCCAAAAAACTGTTAAATTACTCGTACCTACTCAAGCATTACCTGCATAAGGAGCTTACGGAAGCCATCTCCCCCAATGCCAAGAGCAACGAACTGGCTAGCATACTTTCCTAGGCCACTACCCTCTAACCATTTCACAACCTGATCCGAACTCGACGAACCGCCTAATCGTTCCGAGGTGCTAGCCATGAAGTGTACTCCACGACAACAGTCTTACAAGGGAAAGATACTAACTGTATGTATCATTACTTGCAAGTGAAAGGCGTTGAGACAATCTCAGACAAAGCAAATTACTAGAGATGGGCCAAGGAAACCACAAACGGATGACACAATTTGGGAATGGGGATGAAACTAGGCGAAGGGAGGAACTGGTTACTACCACTAACCATGGTGTGGGGAAGTGGTGCAGTTTGAGCATACGAACCAGCGGAGGGGTTGATGGGGCGAATGGAGGGAGGCAAGGTGAAGACACCAGAGGAAGCCGGAACGGGCGAGATTTTTTGCGGAACCAGCGGAAGGAGGCTAGGCAAATCAGGCCAGCAGAACCAGGGAGAGGCGGAAAGGTATATCAGCAGGGGGAGGAGAGTGACCAGGCCGGAGTATTCTGTCAAGGGCGACGATTGCGCGGCTTCCACCTTCCTCTTTTTCGCGCCTTGAGTTTCCAATTCCGAGCCGATTCGCGGTACAATCGGTGTTCAATTTCTGACACCGCGAATCAAGCATCTTCCCACGCCTGTCAGGTTTTGCCGTCGCCCAGCGAACGGCTGGTTTAGCCTGGAGACCAATCGAGTATGACGACAGGTGAAAGGGACTGGCTGGCAGCGACCATTGCGATATCGTGAGTAAGAAAATACAGGGGCCATCCTGGCCCTCCATTCTGCAACGGTTCCTTCGGAATGTGTTGCGCAGCCCCTGACCGCCAGGATACAAGCACAACAATGGATATTATAAAAGAATCACTAGTAAAGAACCACGTCTATTCCCTTAGATCCTAATGTCTAGGTGTTATGAGCAAATGAGGGTTGCATCAGTGAAGGCATTACACCGTAGGAAACATTTAAAAAAAAAAAAAAAAAAAAAAAAAAAAACAACAACAACAACAACAAGAGGCGACGAGATCGTCTTAGGGTTGCGGAGCATTTCATGATGAGACTTTATTATACATAAAATTTTTTTTTTCCATCACAAAAAACATTTAATTTTTATTTCACAAACTTGAAAAAAAAAACCAGCCCGATCGATTGCAATAGGTTGCTCCACAACCCAAAAAAAAAAAAAAAAAAAAAAAAAAAAAAAAAAAAAAAAAAAAAAAAACACCCAGAACTAGGATTTAGCTAGACACGAACCAAGCAGGCAATCTCGGCAGACCTCGGAACTCTCAAAGAAGCTTAGGACACTAACTAAACTTAGGAACCTAGCTTAGCTAGGATGCAAGGAAGGACGCCATGGAATGACGTGAGGCAAGTAGATCTAGGAGTAGGCAAAAGTGACGAGGAAGAAGGAAGGTGGATTAGGAAGAGAGAGGAGTACAAGGAGGGGTTTGTACCCCCTACAGAAAGGTTCAGTAACAACCTACCAAGCCTATATTAAATTATAACTTATATAATTTGAACACACCCCCTAGGCTTGGTAGTGTCAAGCCCACTCACACCCCCACACCCACACCCCCTAGCCCAGCACCCCCATTCCCAGCAGGAGCCGCAACGTCTCCGGAAGAGGGCAGCTCCCACGGCCCGTGAGATGGCAATGGCGGCAGCGGCGACAGTGACGACAGCGGCGGCGGCAGCGGCGTGCGGCGGCACCAGGCCCGCGGCAACAGCGGCGTCGGCGGCGTGCGGCGACACCAGGCCCGCGGCAACAGCGGCTGCGGCGGCGGCTTGAACGTCAGAGGCCGGTGCAGCGGCCCCCGCCCTCTCGGCGGCATGTCCAGTCTCCTCGGCGGTGGAGAGGGCCCTCATGAGGCAGTCATCGGCTGCAGCAAGAAAGGGGGGGATGCAGGGAAGCAGGTGCAGGTGGGGGGGGGGAGGGGAGGGGGCGGGGCGACAGCAGCCCCCGGTGTGGCGCGACAGGTCGTGGGCGTGATGGCGTGCGGGCGGTGGCGGCGTCACAGGCGTCGCGCAACCGGCTGCGGCCCGACGGCGCCGTCACAGAGCGACGTCGACGCTGCAGCAGGACGTCGACGTCGCGACGGCAGAGGCAGCGTCGATGCCGCAGCGGGACGTCGACGCTGCGACTGCAGAACGACGGCCCGACTCCATGGCAGCGCGTCGAGCCGGTCGCGGCACGACGCGGCCAGTGGCAGCGTGACGTCGCGCAACCGGCTGCGGCCCGACGGCGCCGTCACAGAGCGACGTCGAAGCTGCAGCAGGACGTCGACGTCGCGACGGCAGAGGCAGCGTCGATGCCGCAGCGGGACGTCGACGCTGCGGCTGCAGAACGACGGCCCGACTCCGCGACAGCGCGTCGAGCCGGTCGCGGCACGCCGCGGCCAGTGGCAGCGCGACGTCGCCACTGCAGCAAAACGCGGCCGCCATGGCCGCTCGAGCGAATGAGAGTGAGGAGTAAATGGCGGAAGCGTGAGGAGGCGGTCCAACAGGGAGGATCTCCTGCTCTGATACCATCTCAAAGAAGCTTAGGACACTAACTAAACTTAGGAACCTAGCTTAGCTAGGATGCAAGGAAGGACGCCATGGAATGGCGTGAGGCAAGTAGATCTAGGAGTAGGCAAAAGTGACGAGGAAGAAGGAAGGTGGATTAGGAAGAGAGAGGAGTACAAGGAGGGGTTTGTACCCCCTACAGAAAGGTTCAGTAACAACCTACCAAGCCTATATTAAATTATAACTTATATAATTTGAACAGGAACATGTGGCGGGAAAATGAGCTCGGAGTGCACTCGACGAGCACGGAATGTGAAGGGCGCACGAATGCGCATGCGGCTTGGGATATATTGGATAAACACGGCATGGATGAACGTGACAAAAAAACACAGAAGTCCCTTCATAGTGGTGTACGAATTACGAACTGGAACCTGAAATAGGAAATGTTGTTTCCTTACTTATTTTCCCCTCCAAGGTATGGTCATAGTTAAGAGCACTAAACTAAACTAGACAGACGCATGTAATACCTTCTCGATGTGTGCCAAGGACACCCACTTGTTATCGGGGGGAGTTCGATTCCTTCAGACGATGAGAAACTCAACGAGGCGAGCGCCTCATTGGTCGCAAATCTATTAGATGGGGAATTTTGCTGTTCGATGGTAGATTCGGCGTGCGGTCGGATTCGCAGGTAGGCACAATGGAGAGACATGCGCCTTGTATTCACGATGTAGGATCATAGGAGTCGCACTTAAAATGATTCACTGGTGAACCTAGTGACGGGTAATAGCATATGAGCGACCATATGCATAATCATGTGCCTGATGTTAAATCGACAACAGTAGCAAGGGCACAATTTTGATATTGCCGAGAGACCCGCTGGGATTGTCGTTGAGATCCTCAAGGAAGGGCCACCGACCTCTATGCCTAGGAGGTTATGGGTGTCAAACATATTTGTATATACTATAATATGCTATAACACTTGAACAAAATCAACATGTACGTCTCATTCTAGTCAACCTTTCTACTCTGTAATGGTATCACGCGCTAGGTTAGGTCCTCTCCGCCCACCCACGCTTCCGCCCTCACCCTAGCCTTAGCCGCCCATTCCCAGCCGCCCCTTAGCGCCCCGTCGGCCTTGTGCACCCCACTGGCCCCATTAGTCCCGTAAGCCCGTTAGCGCCCCGTCGGCCCCGTCGGTCCTTTGCGCCCCGCCTGCCCATTAGCACCCCGTCGGCCTCGTGCGCTCCTCTGGCCCTGCTCGCCCTGCCGGCCCGTTAGTGCCCTTCCGGTCCGATAGCGCGCTCCCGGCCCCGTTCGAGCCCCGTTGGCCCTGTTAGCGCCTCCCGGCCCCGTTAGTGCCCCGCTGGCCCGTTAGCGCCCTGCCGGCTCATTAGCGCCTTATCGGCCCCGTGCGCCTCTCTGGCACCACTCATCCCACCGGCCCTTTAGCGCCCCGCCGGCCCGCTCGTGCACTCTCGGCCCCGTGCGCCCCTCCGGCCCCTTAGCGCCCCGCCAGCCCGCTCGCGCCCTCGCTGGCCCTGCCTGCGCCCCGTCGGCCCTTGTCCGCCGGTCGGCCCGCCAGCCGCCCAGCCAACTGGCTCCAGCTTCACCGGCCCCAGCCTCCTCAGCCACCCGCCGGCCTGTTGAGCCTCCGTGCCGTCCCACCGGCCCTAGCTCCCTTCAGTGCCGACCTCCCTGCCGGCTGTCTCCGCCGCTCTCCACCGCTCTCCGGCTGTCTCCACCGCACTCCACCCCCCTCCACCGCCTCCTACTCCTGTCCTCCTCACTCTGTCAGCGGTCGTCAGCAGTTGCAGCAGTGGCGATGGCGGAGTCACAGCTCCGCCTGGACGCAGAGGGTCGAGCGCTCGACTTTGAGTCGTGGCTTGTCGACCTCCGGCGTCACCACACAGGTCAGCGCCAGGACGGTCACTCCCTGGCTATTCATGTCGATGGCCTGCTTCCCCGCCCCCCTGCCCCTGCTGCCCTCCCTGCTGCCCCAACCTCTGCTGAGCGTGAGGCCTTTTCCACTGCTGTGCTTGAGCGTGTCATCTGGGACCCGCGCGACGCTGTCGCCCAGCTTGCTATCAGCAGTGCGCTCCCGATATCTGAGCATACTCGCTTCACCACTGTAGCAAACGCCCAGGCCTTCCCAGATGCTGTCATTGCCTGCTATTCTACCCCCGCCACCTCCTCTGCTGATCGCCTGATCCTCCCCATGCTGTTCCCTGATCTTGCGTCCTTCTGCACTGTCGTCGACTTTGCCACCCACCTCCGCATGCTTGAGACAAGCTACAGCGTTGCTAGCACTAAGGCACAGCTTACTGCCTTCCCGCTGCCGTTCTGCGCTACCCTTTATCTCATTGCCACGCGCCTCCCTAATCGCCTAGCCACAGCCCGCGACCACTTCCTTAGTCAGCATCCGGGTGACCTCACTCTCACCGCCTTCGTCACTGTCCTGTCAGAGAGAGAGACCCGCCAGCGTAGTATCGCTCAGTCCAGCGGTACTGTGGCGGTACCTATCTTTCAGGGTTGTGCTCCCTCCCAGTGCACTTACTCTGACATCTCTGCTGCTGTTGCTGAGACCGTTGCTGCGGCCTCCGCGCAGAAGTGTCCCCGAAAGGGGGGCGAGGTCGGGGGAAGGGGGGTGTTAGTGGGGAGGGTGGCGGCGATGAGGGCGGAGTTGGTGGTTCAGACAAGGGGACCGGGGCTGTTGCCCCGGAGCAGCCGCAGCAGTAGACGTAGCCTCAGCAGCAGCAGCAGTAGACTCCGCAGCCGCAGCCGCTGCCGCAATCATCGCAGCAGCAGCAGTCGCTAAGGGGACCTCTGCCGCCGTGGTGGATTGGCGGTGCTAGTGGCGGTGGTCGTGGGGGAGGCGGGCGCAGCTCGGTGTCGGGTGGAAGCTCCAGCGCGGTCACCTATCAGTGCATGCTTCAGACCAGCCCTCGTCGCGGCACTATCCGCCTTCGGCCCGGCCACACCGCCGACCGCTGCTACCACCGCCTGGACGACCTGTTCCGCCACCGCTTCGGTCCTTCGTCGGACCCTCCAGATGGGTACGCCCTGGCTCGCCGTTGTGTGCCGGTCTTTGAGCTTGACATAGATCAGAGTAGGAATGCTATTTTAGTCATGTATGCGGATGACTCTCGTGTGATCGGACCCTATTACCCGGTATTGCATAGCGTAGGTGTGTCCACTGTAAGTAGTTTAGGCTTCGCTGTTGCGTCAGGCATAGGACCATCTGTTTTATTTAGCCTAGGCTCTATACTCACCCCTCCGCCGGCAACCGCTAGGGCTTCGCTCTCCTTCACGCTTGACTCCGGCGCATCTACCTGCTTCTTTCGCGACCACACTTCCCTTACGCCGCTTGCTGTCCTTGCCACCGTCGCACTTGCAGACCCCTCATCCGGTCCGGTAGTTGCCCGTAGCTCCACCACCCTTCCTTGGCCGACGGTCCCCTCAAGCACTCTTACAGGCCTGCACATCCCCTCGTTCTCTAGGAACCTAGTTGGTGTCGGCTGTCTTCAGGATCTCGGCATCACCACTATGTTCCCTGGTCACGAGCAGTACGCTGTCTGTACTGAGGCCACCTCAGGTGCCCCCCTTGCGACGTTCCCCCGGGACACTGTGTCTGGCCTATCTACGCTGGACACTACGTCCCCCCCCGGTGAGGGCGTCCCCCCAGGTAGCCGCGGCTTGCTCCTATTGGTCACTCACTCAAACGACGGTGCAATGGCACCACCGCCTAGGTCACCCAGCACTCATGCGTCTGCGTCACATGTCCCAGCACGGTCTGGTCTTTGGTCTCCCTACGTCGCTCCCTTCCCTCCCTCCCTCGCCTGCGCCGCAGTGCATGCTCTGCGTTGAGGGCCGGCTACGCCGTGCTCCTCACTCCTCCTCGCTTTGCCCTACCACCGTGCCACTCCAGACCCTGCACTTGGATGTCTGGGGTCCAGCCCCCGTCCCTGGACCGCGTCAAGAGTGCTACTTCCTGGTACTTGTCGACGACTACACGCGTTACACTATGGTTTTTCCTCTGGAACGGAAGGCTGACGTGCCTGACGTTCTTATCTCGTGGGTTGTAGCAATGCGAATCCCCCGAGATCTCCCCGTGCTGTGTCTTTACACCTACCGTGGCGGCGAGTTTGCCTCCGGTCGGCTTGGCCGGTACTATCGTGCGGAGGGCATCACCCATTCGTACACCCTGCCGGGCTTCCCACAACAGAATGGGGTCGCTGAGTGACGCATCGACTTGGTCATGGAGGTGGCTCGAACTTCCATGATTCGTGCCGGTTTACCTGAGTTTCTGTGGCCGTTCGCTGTTTGCTACGCCTCTCACCAGCTGAACTTGTGGCCCCACTCCCAGTGGCCGCAGGTTTCACCGACCCTCCTTTGGACCGGGTCTCCTGGTGACGCATCTCCGTTCCACGTCTGGGGATGCCTCGCTCACGTTCGTGCCTCTGGCACGGAAAAGCTCACTGCCCACATTGTCCCCTGTGTCTTCCTTGGTTTCCCCCTTGACTCGTCTGACTAGCACAGCTCTTTTTTCTGGTCCTGCCCGCCCTCCGTCCGTCGGTAGTGCTCTTGCCCTTGGCAGTGACGTCCTAGAGGAAAGGCAGTACGAGCTTGCTTTCCTGTCCGAGGCTGCTCCCCACCTTTGTTCCATGCTGCTAGTCTCTCAGGGTGACCCAGACGTTTTTGACATCCCGTCCCCTCGCACTTACACTGAGGCGACCTCGGGACCCTGGGCCTCTCAGTGGATAGCTGCCATGGAGCAGGAGATGGCATCTTGGAGATGCAACGGCACTTACGTTGACGCAGTTCCCCCTTCTGGGGTGAACGTAGTCGATGGCCGGTGGTTCTTCAGTCAGCGTGAGGGGTTAGACTTCTTTCAGACCTTCGCCCTGACCCCGAAGATGACTACTCTTCCGGCGCTGCCACACGTAGCAGCACATCATGACTATGAGCTGCACTCTCTCGACTTCTTGACAGCGTTTCTTCACGGCAGTCTGCATGAGCAGGTCTACCTGCGCCATCTGCAGGGCTTCACTGGTACCTTCCCTGCTCGGACCCAGTGGCTCCTTCGGCACCCGGTCTACGGCCTGCGACAGGCGCCTCGTGAGTGGCACAACACTCTGCGTGCTACGCTAGTTGACCTTCAGTTCTTTTCGTCCTCTGCAGACCCCTTTCTCTTTGTTCGTGCTGGCTAGGCTCCGTTCTACATCATTGTCTACGTAGACAACCTGGTCTTTGCTACTGCAGAGAGAGATGCACTGGCCTTCATGAAGGCAGATCTCCTGAAGAGACACACCTGCATTGACCTAGGAGAGCTGCACTGCAACCTTGGCCTGCAGATCCCCAGGGACAGAGCAACGCGCACCATCACTCTCACAGAGTCACACTTGGTGCGCCAGGTCCTTCAGAGGTTTGGTCTTTAGTTCTCCTTGGCAGATCCCACACCTTTGCCAGTAGACCTCAGGCTCTTAGCTCCAGTTCCTGAGGAGTCAGTAGAGCTCAGTGGTCCTAATGTAGAGCTGGTGGATCGCCTCATGTACCTGATGACTTGCACTCGTCCAGATCTCGCATACCCTCTCAGCATCCTGGCTCGCTTTGTGGCCACAGGCAGACACCGACTACAGCACTGGTCGACCGCTAAGAGGGTTTTGCATTATATAGCAAGTACATCGGGCATGGGGCTAGTACTGGGAGGACGCAGGCCAGTGGTCCTTACTGGGCACACAGACGCTTCTTGGGCAGACGACGCTGAGATCCTCAGGTCCTCCCAGGGCTATTGCTTTAGCCTTGGTGCAGGCGCCATCTCATGGAGGTCCACCCACTCGTCGTCTGTTGCTCAGTCTAGCTGTGAGGCTAAGATCTACGCCGGTGCCATGGCGGCACAGGAGCTCTGCTGGCTGATTCTCTTGCTCACTGACTTAGGTGAGCAGCTTAGCTCTGCCCCATTCCTGTACGCTGACAACACGGCCATGATCCTCCTGTGTTAGGAGCCTCGACTTGAGGGTAGAGCGAAGCACATCCAGCTGCGGTACTTCCTCCTGCGCTAGCTTCAGCAGCGCCGCCAGGCCCGCATAGTACACTTGGCCTCCGGTGCCAACATAGCTGATATCTTTACGAAGGCGCTTGCGCTTAAAGATCATCAGTAGCAGTGTGTACAGCTTGGTCTAGTTCCTATAGCTTCTCACTTGCTAGGACCCTGATTGTGTACTCCTTTTATATTCTCTTGACTGGCCTTGTGGTTTCTGTCCCTATGGTTGGACTAGTTGTACCATCATAGGTTGCTCTTGTTTAGATTGTACTCTTGCTGACTGGTCTTCGGACCCTCAGAGGCTGGACTAGTAGTGCCGCCCTGAGCTGTGTGTCGATTTCTAGGCATTGCCCCTCATCTAGCCTAGGGGGTGTGTCAAACATATTTGTACATATTATAATAGGCTAGATAGGTGCATGCTCATAGAGGGTACAGCATTTGCACAAAATCAGCCATTATGTCTCATTCTAGTCAACCTTTCTACTTTGAGAATGGGCGCACTCATTCGCTACTTAACAAGTCCTTTTAACTCGGTGGTTAGTGACAGAGTTATGACATGGTATCAGAGCCTGGGGAATTAGGTTCAATTCCCAGTGCTAGCGCTGCAGAGGTGCTTGTGTCTTCCGCCTATCCTAGTGAGGGGGGGTGTCGAGAGACCCGTTGGGGTTGCCCTTGAGATCCTCGAGGAAGGGCCACAGGCCTCTATGCCTGGGGGGTTATGGGCGCACTCACCCGCTACTTAACAAGCTCTTGGTGGGTTATGTTAGATATGATGGGCATGCGAAGGTTCCGGGTACCAAGAATGATCAAATCGCCTGATTGGTGGATGACCGTTTGACAACGTTGATCTTAATTTCTGTTCGATACTAAAAAGGTGAACCACCTGTTTAGGGTGGCCAGGATCCAGAGTTGGTGGAACCACGATAAAAAGTCAGCGGAAGACTTTACACCTTGTATTGGAAATGTCAGAAATGACAAGAATAATAATAATGAGTAATACATACATATTTATAGTCTAGGAAGTACCTATTCGGATGTATCTGTTCGTAGTGTATCGCGACTATTCATGTTACATGACTAGTGTCTGTTCGTGTGACTGAGAGTGGCGTGACCCTTCGGGTGACTATACGCGCAAACCTATTGTTCACGAGTTGACTCGCTACTGCTGAGGTCATCATGCGCGTTCTTCCATGTAAGGATTGCATAGGTAAACTCACTTGAGTATACTTCAACACTACCCTTCACATATGAGTTTATGTCCCTGGGTAAGTGTCGCCGCGTTTGCAGATTCCAACCAATTTGGAGCAGCATTGAAACTTGCCGCGTGGGAGTTTCTTCGTCAAGAAATCAGCTGCCATTTCTTATGTAGGGCAATATTTCAGGATGACCTTCCCTTTGTCGATTTCGTCCTTGACGAAGAAGTAACGAAGGATAATGTGTTTTGTCCTATTGACGAAGCCGGGCTTTTTTGCAATCTTGATTGCGCTCTGGTTGTCGCAGAGTAACTTGAAGTTACGGGTCGTTGCGATTTTCGCCTCTTGAAGTAGCTCTTGAAGATGGAGTCCTTCGCGAGCTGCAGAGCTTGCTGCGACAAATTCTGCTTCGGCTGACGATAGTGCCATGACCTCTTGTTTTGTTGAGTTCCAGAAAATGATACCACCCAGTTCAAGTTTGAAGATGAACCCTGTACGCGAACTCCTGTTGTCGGGATCAGCAGCGTGATCCGCATCAACGTATCCAGTAAGTCGAAATTTCGCTGCAGTATTTGTCGTGTAGCTGAGACCAATTGTAGGACTAGAAATGAAATATTGGAGGGCTCGACGAAGATCATTCTCCCCTTCAGGTTGACGCATGTACTGTGCAAGCTGATTCGTGATGTAGGCAAATTATGGGCGGCATGTAACGGCTGTGAATAGAAGCCACCCAAGCCGCTGCTGGTAAAGCTGATGCCTGGAGGCGGAAAGTGGGGTAATATTGGGTGTGTGATAGGCTGGAATATGATGAAATGGAGTGGTGTTGGTTGCTGAACTGCGACAGCAAGTCTGAGGATCTGAAGAGCTGATTGGTCACCACGAGGATGAGGTTGGTAAACTTCGACGACATCATAATCGTCGATTTCGGATGGCAGTTGGCAGGCACCGTCATGTGATGCTGTGTCAGTTTTCTATTGGTGCAGGTACTCCTCATAATTGTAGGCAGCCCGTGTCGTGGCAGGATGCAACGGGTCTGAGAGGGGAATGAAGCGTGGTGTTTCGGTGTTGTTGGCACCTGTCTTAGGAATGAAGGAGTCGAACAGTGGTGGTTCGGCTGCTGACGTAGACGGCTGCGGAACTGTAGAAGGTCCTGCTGCTGCACTGTTGGGGGGATAATATTCTTCGGCTGCAACTGCTTTGTCTTTAGGAGTGGCGAAACTCCGTTCGGCACTGTAGCGATCAGGATCCCACTGCTGGTGCTCCTTGTCGCGTTCAAAGTCATCAAGAAAAAGTTTCTCATAGAAGATGTAGTTTTGGGCATACAAAACCTTTCGGGTTTCGTAATCCATAATTATCGAGGAGTAGGAATCCTTGGGTATACCAAGGTGTATTCCCCATCGAGCGCGTTCTGTAAATCTGCCCACAGTTGCGCTAGGAGGTCTGTATTGGACCATGCAGCCACAAACTCGTAAAATTCGAGTGCAGCAAGGTGTTTTGTCCACATGACGTATGGGGAGTTGGACTGAGGAAGAGATGTTGAAGACAAGCAGTTGTGTAAGCGGACAGCTTGCGTTATCGCAAACAACCAAAAATATGTTGTCAAGCTGGACTGTTGCAGCAGCACACGCACCTTCTCTTGCAGCGTCTTGTTAGTTTTCTCAGCTACTTTATTGTGTTGATGGGCGTAAGGCACAATCTTGCACCTGAGTATCCCTTTCCGCACCAGGAATTTATCGAACTTCTCGCTGGTGTAGTCGCCCACGTTGTCTGCCTGGATCTCTTTCAACTTGATGCCGCTCCGTCGCTCCGCGATTTTCTGCCATAGCTTGAATGCATCACGAGCTTCAGACTTGTAGGAGATATTCTAATGCTAGACGTATCGAGTAGCACTGTTGATGCTGGTAGTTATATAGCGGTAGGCGTTGTCGCTGATATCCTCTGCTTCCTGCAACATGAAGAGTATGTCGTTGAAAACGACATCCGTAGGTGAGTACTTAGTAGCATTTGGAAAGTGCGACGGGAACGGAGCGTGACTTAGGTGAGCTCTGGGGCAGATGGTGCAGGGTAGTTGATGACTGCTAGGTGAAAGCTCTTGGCCGTTGGTTAAAAGGAGTGCGTCCTTGTCGAAAACCGAGGCTTTAATGGAGTTGTTGAGAGCTTCTTGCGAGGGATGACCTAACCGCTTGTGCCGGATTTATGCTGTAGTCCTGTATCCCTTAGAATGCAAGTACAAGTCGGAGTGAAGGAAGAAGGTCGGCGAAAGATGAACCGTTCGCGCAGGGTTAACAAAGCGGCCAGTGTCGAAAGTCTGGATGAACCCGGCTTCTTCTGCAATTTCAACCCAAGGTATGCCGAGTTGTCGGCGACGTGCCCAAGCATCAGGTACGATTAACTCTTTCTTGCCCCATGTGCGTTCAACCTCCATAAGTTCTTCAACTGTAGCACATGTTGGTTCTTGATTGTCGTAACCCCAATTTCCATCTCTAGATGCCCATGTACTTTGAAGTGTTTCTGCTACTGCTTCTGTTGGTTCTGCTGCAGGTTTGTTGAGGGAGTTGGAGCGACAAGGCTGAGGTGTGACGCAGAAGGCACTTAGACCACGATGGTCTTGGCGTTGAAGATATGTTTCCCACTGATGATGCCAAGGAGCAAGTGAAACGTTCTTCTTACTGTCGCCAGATGCCTTGACAGGTGAAAACCGCAGAATGGAAACACCGTCTTTAATTTCTGTGATGCCAACTAAATTACTTTTGTCTGCCTTCTTATCGCCCAAGTACAACTCTGTGAGCATTGTATTGGCGGTGCTGACAAAACATATGCCACTTTCCATCAGCTGCGCTTGTGATAGTAGGTTGAAGCTGAGTCCCGTGGCGACAAGGACCTTGTTCAGGTGAGGTGAAACTTCTGTGTCGTCGGACTCGAGTATCACATCTCCAATTCAGGTTGCTTCAATAACCTGATTGTTAGCAACTGTGATGTTGTAGTTCTCTCCGTTTGGCAGGTTTCGCCAGTTGAGCAGATATTGACTTGAAGATGCCATGTGGTGACCGCAACATGTTAGAATTAAGGAAGGAGTCTAGGTGAACTTAGGAGCTAGAATGACTCAAAATATAAATCCCAAAATTCTGGACAGAAAATTCGTCTCCACAAGAAATATCGTCGATACAAACCTAGCTGTTGGGATGTCGCGAAACTTGGTATGTTGTAGCTTGTAATCTCAGCTACCATTCCCAATTCGAATCACATAGATTGATGGACTATTCGCGACGCTATGGATTTCGACACACAAGGGGGTATGCTGTAGGAGAAGAACTTTACTCAATCTCAAACTTCAATCAAGGTTCAAGAATCTCACAAGGAATTGGAGGAGCAAGAGAAAGGTTGGGATAGGAAGAGAGGGATGAGAGGGAAGGTCCAAAGAGAGTTCCCAACCAAGGAAACCCCATAAGCACAAAGTTCCCTCCCTATAGGAACTTCAACTTTGACCTTTGTCCCTTCCCAACCAATCCATCCAAGTTGGCCACCCTTGCCAACCTAGTTTGGTTGTTCCCAACCAATTTGCAGCTGCTACAATAGAGTGACGAATTTTCCCAACCCCCAAAGGTCCCAACTTCACTTTGTAACCGCCGCAATTGTAACGCAAGCTCATCAACTTTGAATCTTCATAGCTTTCACGTTCGTGCTCCGATTGAAGGGATTCTTGTTGCGTCGGAAAGATCTTCTCAAAATCTATCATCAAAAATACCTTCTCAAACAAAATAACACAAAACAAATTCCCAAACTCCAGAACACACCACACAAATTTTTTTGCACACGTTCAAACCACACATGCAAGTTTGAAAACATGGAATGGGAGGCAGACAGAATGTGATGGCATATGATGACATCACACAACAATCTTCCCTTCTATCTGCCAGCCATCATGCACCATACCAACATCTCAAGCATGCATACTCAATGCACACTCATCCCAGGAAGCTTCATGCCCTTCCAATGATCCGCCTCTGCCAGACGCTTAGTGAAAATATCTGCTGCCTGCTGATGGGTCTTCACTATCTCCAGCCGCACCTCCTCATCAAGGAGTCTCCTCACCCAATGCCACTTAGGCCTTATGTGTTTTGTCAGCCCATGCGGACAAACATTTTTTACCAACTTCACTGCAGACTCATTGTCACAGAAGATCACCGTCAGCTCCTTCTGACCAACTCCCAACTCCTCCAACAAGCGCCTCAACCACACCACTTCCTTGGCTCCGTGGTATCAGGCTATGTACTCAGTCTCACATGAGGAAAATCCCACTTCATTCTGCTTCTTGTTGCGCCAGGTCACAGCACTACCCCCCAGCAAGCACGCATAGCCCCCAATGCTGGTGCCATCCGCTTTCACTGAGTTGAAGCTAGCATCAGTATAGCAACTCAAGAGCATCTCTCCACTCTTCACATCTGCAGCACCTCTCTGCAACCGCTGCATCACTCCACTATACTCCAATCTCACTGATGTCGTAGCACTGACATAGCGGACCAACCTCTTTGCCGCTTCCAGCTGCTCATGCCTAGGGCGTGAAATCACGCTAGCCAACCGTGATGTAGCAAATGCAATGTCATGCCATGTATGATTTGCAGCATAGTTCAGCGACCCAACCATCGAATGAAATAGCTTCATGTTACTCTCACCCACTACCTCCTCATCAGCACATGGCTCAATAGTAAACCCCGAAGTTGGTGATGTTGCTGGCTTTCCCCCATCTTGCAGCCCATACTTCTCAGCCAGCCCCTCATAGTACTTCCTCTGGTGCAACCTCAGCACACCCTTCTCCACATCCCTCTCCACATGCACCCCTAGGCAGTACTTCACCTCACCCATCTTGGAGCACTTGAACTGCATCTCCAGCATCTACTCTGCGCTATCCAGCAAAGCAGTTGATGCAGAGAAAAGAAAATGATATCATCCATATACACCTAGAGCATGAGGATTCATCATTCTCTTGTAGCAGGAACAAGCTGGGGTCACAATCACTCTTCTTGAAACCCCCAGCCAGCAGTGCCTCCTCCAACTTGTGATACCATGCATAAGGCGCCTGCTTAAGGCCATAGATGGCCTTCTTGCCGCTCCCATCATCCAGCCCCTCTCGCTGCTCCATGTACACCTCCTCCAGAATGATCCCATTCAGAAAGGCAGTCACAATGTCCATCTGCCGAATCTTCCATCCCAGGAGTGCAGCTATCGCCAACAGCACCCTCAGTGTTGTTCCTTTCCCCACAGGAGCAAACACCTCATCATAGTCCTTCCCCTTTGTCTGCTGAAATCCCTTTGCCACAATCCTAGACTTGTAGCGGGTCAGCTCCCCTTCAGGTCCATACTTGTGCCTGTAGATCATCTTGGAAGTGATTGCCTTCTTCCCAGGAGGCAAGTCACACAGGTCCCATGTCTCGTTCTCAATCAGGGACCCGAACTCCTTATCCTCACTCGCCTTCCACTTCTCCCCATTTGGTCCATTCAAGGCCTCTTCTCGAGTCTTGGGCTCAGAGATTGGTGCCCAGTAGCAGTGAGCGATCTCGTGTTCCTCAATCTGCTCAACCACACTCCTAGCCTGCACCACATTTGGCTTGCCTCTTCCCCCATAGGTCAGCCTCACCAGAGGGTGCACATTCCACCTAGGTCGCCCAGGTGGGTGTGGAACATGAGGTGGAGACTCATGCTGCTGCTGTTGCTACTCCAACTCAGCTGCTCACCCTTCCTCTGTCACCCCAGACATCTCCTCCTCAGACACTGCAACCTCCACCTGTCTTGGAGGCCGCTGCACCTCATCTGCCTCGACAATGAGCGGTGTAGATGGAAGCTTTTTTTGCTGCTGCTTCTATTCCTTGTAGTACAGGGACTCAAAAAACTTCACATCCCTTGACACAGTCAGCTTTTGGGTGGTCAAGTCCCATAGCAGCCACCCCTTATGATCCTTTGCAATCCCCAAGTGCGCACTCCATCTTCCAGAAGCCTCCAACTTCCCCCTTTTCTCCTTAGGCACATGAAACACCACCATGCACCCAAATGCCCTCAGCATGTTCACAGCTGGAGCATCCCCATACCACTTGGTATAAGGGATCCACTCCTTATCCCCAACTGTAGCCATTACCCTATTCCTCACAAGGGCGACCTGCCTCAGTGCAGACATCCAAAACGGATCAGGCAGCCCTGGACGCCTAAGGAGAGTGCGTGCCCCCTCCTACAGGGTCCGTTGAACCTCTAAGCCACGCCATTCTGCTGCGGGTTGTAGGGCACTGTCAGTTGATGTTGGATCCCCTTCCTCTTCAATTCCCCCTCAAAATCAGCTCCAAAGAACTCCCCACCATTGTCACTGCGGATCACCTTCACCTTGTGTTCACATTCCCTCTGAGCTCTAAGCATCCACTCCTTAAGGACAGCCGCTGCCACCTCTCCCCTGCTCTTGAGAGGATAAATCCATACTGCTCGAGTGTGGTCATCCACAATTGTCAAGAAATAGCGGCTGCCTGAGAGGGAAGGGGCACTTGTGGGCCCCACCACATCCATATGCACAAGTGCAAGTGGGGTCTTGGCTGGTCATGTAGTGCTGTTGAAGGGGAACTTGGAGAACTTGGTCTCCAAGCATGTAGGGCAGCTCCGAATCTCCTTCACTCCCCCCTTGACCTCCAACCCTTTCAGGCTCCCATCCTTCACCAACTTCTACAGCATAGGGAAGTTCACATGACACAGCCTCTCATGCCACGTCTCCCAATCGACCTCACCACTCCTTGATGAAGCCTTAGCCCATGCCGCACTCGCATCCACACCAGCAAGCACCTCACCATGTGTCTGCTGCTGCTGCACTTTCTTAACTGCTTCAAGGACCCCAGCAATTGGTGCATTTGCATCTCCTCCTGTTGTTGCCTTTGCCGCTGCTGCCGCTGCTGCTGTTGGAGTCTTCCCATTCCAAGGGATAATGGGCCGCTGCCACAGGTCCTTTATGCTGCTGGTCTCCTCTTCCAAACTCCGCAACACCTTCTTCCCAAGCTTAGCACAGCAGCTGGTTTGTGAGAGTACGACCCCGTTACACTATTTTCCCCTTTCCATATTTCATTTCTATTTCATTCCTCTTTTTATCCTCATTCATTTGGTCTTTATCGTATCTCATTTGGTTTCCTATTCCTCATTTTCCATTATCCTTTGGTTTATCCTGTTATTATAATTATATCACCGACCAGGCTCGGGATGTACTGGCGCGCTCTATCTAGCGTAATCCTGCCGTAATCCATTAAAGCCAATAGCCTCGCGTGGCTATACGCAGGGTGATTCTATTTCTAGAAGGGTCTATTTCCTTTGGATAGGATAAACCTGGTTACCTGATGTATTATGGAAGTATAAAAGCACCTTGTACTGAATGATAGGGCAACATTGAGCAAACCTTTCCTCGGGACATTCGATCCTGTGACACTTGGTAATCAGAGCCAAGGGTTCAGCTCAACGCTTAACCGCTGGGCCCCCAGGAGCACGCGGAGGATGGAGTCGAAACTTCAATTCCTGTAAGTACAATGCACTTTCATTTAAGTTTCGACTCACCTCTCGCAGTTGCACCTGGGGTCCCCTTCGAAGGCGAGATGCCTCGCCAACCGTTCGATGGACTGCATCGACGGTGCCGATTTTTCGCGGGGGCAAACAGCCACGACCTGGCGAGCGCGTCAATTCTGGCGGAACACTCCCTGCGACATTCGGAGAAGTTCGCAGTTTGCGACCACACTTGGAGTTGCGCGGAAATTGGCGGAGCTGCGACCGACGACATCCGTCCGATGGAGATTCGACGCTTCAGATCGACCGAGGCGAAAACGAAATCCTGCTGAGCGATTTCGAGTTTCAGCGCGACTGGGAACGGGACCTTGCAAGCCGCGAAATTCTTCGGAGCGTTGGATCGATCGACAGCCGACATCGACGACCGAGAATTGCTGCAGTAAACGAGTCAACCCATGCACCGAAAGCTGCTGAACATCTCTCAGGAGGCTCCTCAGATCGCTTGGAGTTTTGGACCGTCGGATCGGCTCCTACTTCAACGGACGAGATGGAGCGCGATTTCTGCACAAAGGGAGAATGACGCGCAGAACCAAAAATCAGCCGCCTTCGACACCGTCGACAACATCTGAACAACCAAATTCGAATTCCTTCATTTGGTGACGAATTTGGCGCGTAAATCATCTGCAGAGTCAGAAATCTGCCAAAGAATTACCTACTTGGTAATAGCTGCAAGCAGAAAAATGACAGGAGAACGTAGATCGCCGGATCGGTGCGGAATCAACGGCACGAATGCAGCAGAGACTACACTTATGGGAAATCATCATCATGGAGACAACATTCGTGACCACCGACTGCACAATCGACGCATCTTCTGACTGGTGTCGATAACGATCGAGTTATTTTGACGAAGTCATCTTCGTTAAAAATGGATCGACATCAACACAGCGAATCTTCACCCAGGAAAAACAATGGAGCTGCGTGAAGACATGTCCTCCATCCATGAGACACTTCTTCATACAAATTGATCGACAACCTATGGGATTGCAGAGAAGTAGCTGTTTTCTCTTGCAATGCTCCCAAGTTCAAGTTGCTGCGAAGGACCAAATTTCGCACGCAACGACGACGCAGTGAACCTGTCTCGTCAAGGCCAGCGAGACACTACTTCGTAACAGGAGCTGATCGATTCGTCTTCATCAAGAATCTCAGCCATCCGAAGTGATTGATTGGAGCAGTCTCAACATCGACCTCACGAGGCGACACACCAATCATGCGTCGCGATTCCAGGTGTTAATGACCTGCGTGGAAGAGAATTCCGTGCATGTCACGATGCTTGACAGATTGAGGAGTAATTAACCTCTAATCCGGCAAGTACTCGTTCACTAGCGACCCTACGGCACATGCATTGGAGGCGATTCTACCAGAAGCCGAAGCGTTACAAGCACCAACGTAACTTCGACGATGCAGGAGAACGTCAAGCAACACGAGGTGTCAACAAATGAGGGAGATGCGGACTACTACAACACGATCACGCGCTCTACCGACCGTACATCGGAGGCACGGATGAGCATACCAGGAATTGCTACCCGTGGATACTTTGAGGGGAGAAGCAAATTTCTCTTCACACCCTCAAATGAAACAATCACCGGCAGCAATGGAGCAACACATGTGTACCAATGTGCACGTGTTCCTGGTAGTTACGCCTGTTACACCCATCAGGAACACTCTACTAGGAAGAGGGAGTTGATGGATTCTCCTTCAACCGGTACGAGTTAAAAGAATTCTCTGCAGCAGCTGCCGCCGTCGCCGTCGTCGCTACCGCCGCCGCCGCCGCAGCAGAAGACTCGACACAACAGTCACAACCAAATCCTGATGGATGATTCTCCGCTCAATGGAGATAATGCTGGATTATATTCCAGTGGAACGTAAAGTCCCGGCCAGGCACAGTACTATGATTTCCAGCTAGTGGAGAGGAGATACCACTATGCGAGGAATCAACATGGCAATGCCATACACCCTCAAGAGCTGAATATATTTGCTCTTATGGGGATGGGAGGACCACGGTACTCTACCGGTATACAAGTCCTCATGGCCTATGGCTTTCCTTAAAGTCATAAAACCTGCGTCGCAACCAATCCATCACCAGCACCAACTCCACGGAAGCAGATAGGCGTGGAATGGAGCGCCGACGCCACTCCGGATAGTGGACTCCGCGTATCTCCAACAGCACCCCTGTTTGCCGAAATAGAGCAGACTTCAACATTAATGCTGAGTAGCTGAGACATCTTCGACATCATCGCTACTTCAAGGACAGCAACAGAATGAGACAACACATGATGGCACCAGAAGACCTATCCCAATATGTGCGCCAGACACCGATGCCTACCGATGGCCTCCGTGCTAAACTGGACGTGCATAAGGTCATGCTGGATTGGCTGTCAGCAATGCTCATCTGGAAATGGGAGAGGATTACTTGGGAATACCCGTAACGTTCCCAAATGTCCTAACCCATCACTGTGGGATATCTACGCAGCTGAGATTCCTTGCTTGAGCAACCACCGAGGGAAACTACTTTGGCGCCGATTCTGGAAGTTACCAGCTCCGCGTTTGTGGTACCAACCCCTCGCATGGTTCTGAACACAAGGGATACGCTGAGCAGCACTTCCCATGCGCTGTTGTACTCAAGGCAGTGTGACTAGCAGACCGCGTGGTGGACAGGGTTACTACTAGTGATTCTGCTATCCATTCCGCAGCACTACGATGCCGAGTGGGTACGACTCGCGACAACACTACGGCATGGACCAGCATTCGACAGAAGCTGCATGTAACGGAAACAACACTGCTACAGAAGCAGTACTACGACACGACTGCCATACCACCAACACTTGGTGATCTTCACACGTGGACAAGATGCGGGTAACAGCATGCACGGATTGGGCAATATAGCCACTCATCTGCACGTTACAGCACACTGTTCCAACCATTCACATCTCCAACTCCGCCTTGCATCTGCCCGTCCTGGAGTTTGCCTACAAGTATGCTCCTGACGCCTCTACTGGACAGACGCTGTACTTCGTCTGTTACGGACGCCACCCGATCACACCACAACAGCTAACCATACCAGCCACAGTCCAACTTGCTTCCGATTTCATCGCTATCGTCCACCATCTCGTACATTGACCACACAAGCGCCCTCTTGGACATCCAACATCAGCACAAGCACTTGGCAACTCATCACTACCCTTCTCGAGACCATAATCTCAACATCAGCCAACTTCCATCCAAGCTTCAACCTTGCTTCTGCGGGTCTATCATCGTTGAAGCAACGGTCACTTCATTCACCTTCCGCTTCCGCCTACCAGCCACATGGAAGATCCATAACACCTTCCAAACCAGCTTCTTAAATCCTATCAAGACCAAAAACGCTCTACACCGAATGCCAACCACTGTCGTCGCCCGTGTTCATCCACGACATGGGACAACTACGTACTTGGACACCGTCATCGTCAGATTGGCACTCTGGAGCTTCTTCTTTGCTGGAAGGGTTATGATACTTCTGAGGCTGCGTCTCTGAATCCGACATGGGTAACGCCCGTCGTCCTCTTCGCGACTACCTTGTCAAGCAGGGTGTTACTTCTACCACCCAGCTTTGAGGGGGGGAAGTGTGAGAGTACGACCCCGTTACACTATTTTCCCCTTTCCATATTTCCTTTCTATTTCATTCCTCTTTTTATCCTCATTCATTTGGTCTTTATCGTATCTCATTTGGTTTCCTATTCCTCATTTTCCATTATCCTTTGGTTTATCCTGTTATTATAATTATATCACCGACCAGGCTCGGGATGTACTGGCGCGCTCTATCTAGCGTAATCCTGCCGTAATCCATTAAAGCCAATAGCCTCGCGTGGCTATACGCAGGGTGATTCTATTTCTAGAAGGGTCTATTTCCTTTGGATAGGATAAACCTGGTTACCTGATGTATTATGGAAGTATAAAAGCACCTTGTACTGAATGAGAGGGCAACATTGAGCAAACCTTTCCTCGGGACATTCGATCCTGTGACATGGTTGGTCCAAAGGTCACTTCGGCCTTGCGCAATCGCCGCACAGAGAGAAGGTTAGCAGACAAACCTTCAACTAGCAAAACATTCTCAAGCCCCACAAGACCCCCATTAGCTCCCTTAACCTTGGCATTCCCAACACCAATCACAGGGAGCAAAGCACTTGACACTGTTTCCACATACATAATCTTCCTGGGGGGTTTCTAACTCATCAAGCAAATCTGCCCGTAGGGTCATGTGACTGGTGCAACCTGAATCAATCACCCAGTGCATGAGAGGGTGCATCACAACCTTTCCCACAGATCCCACATCACCCTCAAGCCCATGCACATCCTCAACCATAAGAAACTTCCCAGGACACGCATTACCTTGTGCACCTTCACCTTGTGCATCTGAGCCTTGCACAGCACCACCTTGTGCACGTTCACCACTCGACGGCTTCATGCCTGGAGGTGCCCATCCCTCCGGTCTGCTGAAGCACTTGAACCAAGGATGCCCAACCTTCTTGCAGTACCAGCAGGTGCCCTCCATTCTGGTACTCCCCTTGCCACCAGAGCTCCCATGCCCCTCATTATAGTCACCTCGACCTCTACCTCTGCCAAAGCTCCTCCCACGGCCTCGGCCTCTCCAACCCCCTCTTCCTCTACTGCGCCCTGCAGCTCCATACCCCTCAGCAGTCTCAGTGGAAGCACCACCTCCCACATGGCGTCTGCGGAAGTCCTCCCGCAGAATCTGCTGCCTTAGCCACTCAAGTGTCCATTGATCTTGCTGAGAGTTGAGGGTGGGGATGAGGTTTTCCCAAGAGTTGTCCAACACCGAGATGATCTTCGTGCACTGCTGCAGCTGAGAAACGCTGCTGCCCGCTGCTGCCATCCTCACATATGTGTCCTTGATTTTGTCAAGGACCGGCATCATATCGTCCACCGGTCGCATGGAGATGGGAGCAAGTTCCTTCTCGAGCACGATACGATTCTGCAAACAAGTGTGGGCAGGATACGATACGTAGATACGATTCTGACGCAGGGGAAAACGAAATTTGCGGGGCGAGGTTGTAAAAATTCGAAATGGTGGGGTGAGGGGGAATGAATTTACAGGGGTGGGGGAGGGGAACAACATTTCGAGCTACGGGAAAACAAAATTGTGGGGGGGTGGGGAACGAAATTGCCGGAGGGGGGGGGGGGTGGGGAACGAAATTGCGGGGCGGGGGTAGGTGGTAGGATCGCAAGCATGTGGGATTTGTAGTATACAAATCCCGCATGTTGGGCATCAGATTGTTTACACCGGGGGGCGAGGTGCAATTTTCCTCGGTGGAGTTACTGTATGTGCAGGTGTCCCCAAAGATATGGCAAAACTGATTCGTCGGTTCCCTTATATTTTTCCGAACGATCTGCCACCTAGCCTACCATCAGAACGCCCTCAGGTCCATTGGATCGAACTCGAACCTGGTGCGCAACCAACTGTCCGGACACAGTAGCGGCTGACGCAACCCAAGCTCCAGGAATTACGGAACCAACTGGACTATTTGCTGGCCAAGGGGCTCGTTCGACCGAAAAAGTTCCCGTTTGCCGCCCCGATCCTGTTCACACCCAAGAAAGAGGGTGGCCTCCGAATGTGCATTGACTATCGCACCCTTAATCGGGTTACGATAAAGTCTCTCTACCCAATCCCGTGTGCGGACAAATTGATTGACCAGCTGCTAGGCGCTCGATATTTTTCGAAGACCGACCTTCGCGGCGGTAACCACCAAATTCAAGCCTTCGCCGATGATTGCCACAAGACCACGTCTTGTACTCGCTACGAGAGTTACGAATACACTGTTCGGGTTAACCAATGCCCCCTCGACATTCCAGCCGACGATGAACGGGGTATTCCGAGAACTACTAGAAAAATATGTGAGCATTTATCTTGATGATATCCTGATTTACACCACGACACGGGAGCAATAACCTGGAAGCGGTTTTTCAGCGCCTGCAGTAGAATCGCCTCATCACCAAAGGCTCCAAGTGCGAGTTGAACCCCGCTAGCCCCGTCGAACCCTGCTGGCCCCATCAAACCCCGCTGGCTCCGTGCGTCCTACTGGTCTCGTGCGCCTCGCTCGCCCCCTGCTCTCCGCTGGCCCCATCGCGCCCCAGCTAGCCCCGTATGCGCCACCGGCCCCGTGCGCCCTCGTTGGCCCCGTTTCCCTCGCTGGCCCTGTGCGCTCCGCCGATCCCCCAGCGCCAACGGCCCCTGCTCTGCCGGCCACAGCTCGCCCCGGCCTCGCACTGTCCAGCCGCCGCAGTGCCGTCGAGCCGCCGTGTCGATGTGCTGCCGCGTCGCTCTGCCGCCACCAACCCACCGGCCTTGACTCCCTTCTGAGCAGGCGCACATGCCGGCTGTCTCCACTGCTCTCCGCCACACTCCACCGCACTCCACCGCTCTCCCCTACACTCCACCGCACTCCACTGCATTCCACCGTTCTCCACCGCTCTCCATCGCACTCTACCGCCATCCACCGCTCTCCACTGTTTTCCTTCGCCTTTCCTCCTCTTCCTGTCAATGGCATTCAGCTGCTGTAGTCGTGGGGATGGCAGACTCCCAGCTTCGCCTGGACGCCGAGGGTCAGGCGATAGACTTCGCGGCGTGGCTCGTCGACCTCCGACGTCACCTTACAGGTCAGCGCCAGGACTGTCATTCTCTGGCTGTTCATGTCGATGGCCTGCTTCCCCGCCCCGCTGCACCTGTTGGCCTCCCTGCTGCCCCCACCACAGTACCAGCTTCAGACCGGCCCCCGCCACGGCACCTTCTGCTCCCGGCCCGGCCACACCACTGACGGCTGCTACGGCCGCCTGGACGACCATTTCTGCCGCCCCTTTGGTCCCAAGTCGGACCCTTCTCACTGGTACGCCCTGGCTCACCGCCGTGTGCCGATTTTTTAGCTTGACATGGATCAAATTAGGGCTGCTATGTTTGTCATGTATGCTGATGACTCTAGTGTGATTGGACCCTATTACTCGGTGTTGCCTAGCGTAGGTGTGTCCACTGTGCGTAGTCTAGGCTCCTCTGCTGCGTCAGGCGTAGGACCATCTGCCTTGTTTAGCCTAGGCTCTACGTTAGCCCCTCCGCCAGCTGACGCTATTGCGTCGCTCTCCTTTACGCTCGACTCTGGTGTGTCTACCTGCTTCTTTCGCGACCATGCTGCGCTCACCCCGCTTGCTGCCCCCACCGCTGACGCACTTGCTGACCCTTCCTCAGGTCCGGTAGTAGCCCGTAGCTCCACTACCCTCCCCGGTCCGGCAGTCCCCTCAGATTCTCTTACAGGCCTACGCATCCCCTCATTCTCTAGGAACCTAGTTGGTGTCGGCTGTCTTCAGGACCTCGGCGTCACCACTACTTTCCCCAGACATGAGCGGTACGCGGTCTGTACCGAGGCTGCCACTGGCGCCCCTTTGACCACGTTCCCCCGGGACCCGATGTCCGGCCTGTTTACGCTTGACGATGCGTCCCCCCAATTGAGGGCGTCCCCCCAAGGGCCTGCGGCGATTCAGGTCGCCGCGGCTTGCTTGTGTCGATCGCTTACTCACCCGTCACTGCTGTGGCACAACTGCCTAGGTCACCCAGCACTCCCGCGTCTGCGTCACATGTCCCAGCATGGTCTTGTCTTTGGTCACCCTTCATCGCTTCCTGCCCTTCCTCCCTCGCCTGCGCCACCGTGCACGCCCTGCGTCGAGGGCCGGCTGCGCCGTGCTCCTCACTCCTCCTCGCTTTGCCCTACCACTGCGCCACTCCAGACCGAGCACCTGGACGTCTGGGGCCCAGCTCCCGTCCCTGGGCCGTGTCGAGAGCGCTACTTTCTAGTCTTTGTTGACGACTTTACGCGCTACACCACGGTGTTTCTCCTGGAGTGGAAGGCCGACGTGCCTGCCATTCTCATCCCGTGGGTCGTAGCTACGCGAGTCCACCGCGGTCTCCCTATGTTGCGTCTCCACTCCGACCGTGGCGGCGAGTTTGCCTCCGGTCGGCTTGGCCAGTCGTACACCCTGCCGGACTCCCCACAGCAGAATGGGGTCGCTGAGCGACGCATCGGTTTAGTCATGGAGGTGGCTCGTACCTCCATGATCCATGCCAGTGCACCCCATTTTATGTGGCCGTTCGCTGTTCGCTACGCCGCTCACCAGCTTAACCTGTGGACGCACTCCCAGCGGCTGCAGGTTTCGCCGACCCTTCTTTGGACTAGGTTCCCTGGTGACGCGTTTGCGTTCCACGTTTGGGGCTGCCTTGCGCACGTTCGTGCCTCTGGCACGAACAAGCTCAATGCCTGCACTGTTCGCAGTGTCTTCCTTGGTTTCTTGCTTGACACGTCGACTGGCACTTTTACCTCCCACCTTCTCATTGCTTCTTGCACTCGCGTAACGTCACTTTTGACGAGTCTGTCTCCTTCTACCACTGCTTTCTCCACCGAGCCGGTTCCCCCCCCCCCTGTTTGTGGTTCCCACTTTTCCGGTAGCCCCTGCCCCTCCCCCTTCCCATCCTGCCCCGCCTGGTGTGTCGCACGTCACTCCCCTCCCGTCGCTTGTCCCGGTTGAGGAGTCCGCTGACTCCGGTGGCCCTGCGACGTTGATTTTACCGCATGCCTCTGCCCTGGTGTCCCCTCCTCCGTCGCCGCCGCCGCTGTAGCAGCAGCAACCGTCGCCGCCGTCGCAGCCCCCGTCGTCGTCGGGGATCGCGAGTTCTAGGAGTGCAGGCGTTTGGGAGGGTGCTAGTCCTGGGGTTACTATCGTGGCTTGTCCCGGCGGTCTCGGGGGTGGCATCGGTACTGAAGAGGTTTCTCGTTCTGGAGGTGTTGGAGTGGAGCGTGGTTCTAGTGTCGGCGTGGAGCAGCAGCAGCAGTCGCAGTCACCACCGGTGTCCTCCCTACGCCTCCTCGGTCTTCCCCCCGTTTACTCCCCGCTTGCGCCTCCCCCACCGCCGCCTCCCCTGCATGTCCACGGCCCTCTTTTTCCTCCGTCGGCCCCGTCTCTAGCTCGTTTCCCCCCTCGTTCTCCTCCCGTGTTTCCTCCTCCGTCTCCTGACCTGACGCTCTCGTCTCACGTCTAGTCTCGCCGTCCCTCCCATGCTCGTCTGGCCTTTCATGTTCAGCACTCCCACCCTATGTTACTTCGTTCTCACGCGTCTCGTCCTCCCCTCCTCCCGTCGCTTCATCCATCATCGCTTGTTGTCGCTCCGCCTCCTTTGTCTGACTACCTTCATATCGCCGGTCCTCTTGTTTCTCGGGTCCTTGCCTCCCTCGTTACCGACCCGGCTGTTCCTATCTCGAGCCTTGACGCGCTTGTCGCTGCCATCGCTGACTTCGCCTCTACCCGCCGCCTTGACTACGCCACCGCTCTGGTCTCTGGCCCTGTCCGTCCTCCGTTCGTCGGGGGTTCTCCTGCCCTTGCCAGTAACGTCCTGGAGGAGTGGCAGTACAAGCTCGCTTTCCTGTCCGAGGCCGCGCCTCATCTCTGCTCCATGCTGCTAGTCCTTGAGGGGGACCCAGACGTCTTTGACATCCCGACCCCTCGCACTTACGCGGAGGCGACCTTGGGACTCTGGGCCTCTTAGTGGATAGATGCCATGGACGCGGAGATGGCATCTTGGAGATCCACCGGCACCTACGTCGACGCAGTTCCCCCACTTGGGGTGAACGTAGTCGATGGCCGGTGGCTCTTCAAGGTGAAGCGCCCTCCTGGAGAGCCGTCGGTATTCAAGGCGCGCTACGTTGCTAGAGGCTTCAATCAGCGCGAGGGTGTTGACTTCTTCCAGACCTTCGCCCCGACCCCGAAGATGACTACTCTTCGGACGTTGCTACACGTAGCAGCACAGCGTGACTACGAGTTGCACTCTCTCGACTTTCTCCACAGCGTTTCTTCAGGGCAGTCTCCACGAGCAGGTTTACTTGCGTCGCTCGTCAGGCTTCACCGGCACGTTCGCCCCAGGGACCCAGTGGCTCCCCCGACGTCCGGTTTACGGCCGAGTGGACTATTTACCCACGGATATTCGAACGACCCATTTTTCGTAAACAACGGTCACCAGCAAGTCACAGCTGCGCAGGGAGCCTATTATGTAAAAGCGGGGACGGAATGAATTTGGGATCCGAGTTATCTTCTACTTCGCATATTACTAATTTTATAAGTTCACGATTCGAACTTATTGGGACATTTCGGGGTTGACAAAACTCTGAAAGCACTGCAACGGTTTTAGTACTTGCCGGACAATATTTCTGTCACAGGTCCATGATATAGTGGAAGCTTGAATGATACTAATCAAGCATTGAATTCTGAATACAACCAAAGAGGCAATGCTATTTATACCTACGATAACTCTAGGGAAGGGTAACTAGTAACTTCTAAGAGAGTTCTAGAAATGAGTGGTCATTCCATTGTACCACATTCTGTTATTCTAAACCTCGACTTTAGATTCCGCGCTACTCTGGTTAAACACTAATAGCATTCAGCACGTCTGTAAACAGTTCAGCAGGTGTTACCAGGTCTGAAGGGATTCAGCTCATCCATCCAAACCACAGCTGCCTTGTAGCTTTCGCCGTGCTGCTGAAGCCGGCGAAACCACAGGCACCACCGTTTTATGTGTGCCATCTCCCGTATAGTGCCAGCAGTCTAAATCCTGCTCTGGATTTAGTCTTCTACCGACGTTTCTTAGCGATTGCCGAGTTCTGTCGGCATATCTGACTCTCAATCTAGGTCGCTCCCCTTGCAGGAATTCAGATCGTTGGTTTTTTGGGAGGAACGACTAGACTCAGAAGCGGGTAGGCATGGGGCAGGGTCAGTCCGGTTTGCCCGGAAAGGGCATGCCAGGCGATGGCAAAGATGACCGGAAGGAAAAGAAGAAATACGAGCCCGCGGCCCCCCCATCGCGTGTCGGCCGCAAGCAGCGTAAGGCCAAAGGACCCGAAGCAGCGGCTCGTCTGCCCGTCGTAACCCCGGCTACTAAGTGCAAATTGCGTCTGCTGAAGCTGGAGCGCGTTAAGGACTACCTTCTTATGGAGGAAGAGTATGTGACGAATCAGGAGCGGCTGAAGCCGCAGGAGGAGAAGAACGAGGAGGATCGGTCTAAGGTGGACGATCTTCGCGGGACGCCTATGAGCGTGGGGAGTCTGGAGGAGATTATCGACGAGAACCACGCCATCGTGTCGTCGTCTGTAGGCCCGGAGTATTACGTCAGCATCCTGTCGTTTGTGGATAAGGACCAATTGGAGCCTGGCTGCTCAATCCTCATGCACAATAAGGTGCGTCGTTTCACGCCACTGCTTCGCGCGTGGAGATTAGACGTCTCTGGATCCCGAATCTTCCTGAATCGTCTCGGATCTACAAGAAATCTGGATCTCCTCGCCGTCACCGTTTCTTCGTTCCGCGTTTATGGATTTCGCACGCCGGATTCCGCGTAAATTCCCGAACGGCGTCCGTTTCTCACGTACAATCCCAAATCTCCCGCAGGTGCTGTCAGTGGTGGGGATCCTACAGGACGAGGTGGATCCCATGGTGTCCGTGATGAAGGTAGAGAAGGCTCCGCTGGAGTCGTATGCCGATGTTGGCGGTCTGGAGCAGCAGATTCAGGAGATCAAGGAGGCGGTGGAGCTGCCTCTCACACATCCGGAGCTCTACGAGGACATCGGCATCAAGCCGCCCAAGGGAGTCATTCTCTATGGTGAACCCGGCACTGGCAAGACCCTTCTGGCAAAGGTGCGCTGATTCGTCGAAGGGTGGCAGAGTAATTCCCGGTTTTTTTGTCGTGTTCACCTCCCAGTGACAGTCTCTTTAACCCGTTTTTCTACCCGACTTTTCGTCGTTGTGTCGTTGTCCCTCGGGCCTCTTGCCGTCGACATGCCAAAATGGTCCCTTCTCCCTCCCCTCCCCGCTCCCCCTTGTCACAGGCTGTCGCCAACTCCACTTCAGCCACGTTCCTGCGTGTGGTGGGCAGCGAGCTCATTCAGAAGTACCTTGGCGATGGGCCCAAGCTTGTGAGGGAGTTGTTTCGAGTGGCAGATGAGCTCTCGCCGTCCATTGTCTTCATCGACGAAATTGATGCCGTGGGAACCAAACGGTACACCTCATGTCTCATCCACCCCTTGCTTCACTAGTTCATTGTGTTTACCACATAGCTAGGTGGTATCAGCTGGACACGAGGTCCTTAGTTTTGTTGATTGTGCCTGTTTGCCCTGGTGCGTCTGCTGCTTTGCCCTCAAACCACCAGTTACGATGCTCATTCGGGAGGTGAGAGGGAGATTCAGCGCACGATGCTTGAGCTGCTGAACCAGCTGGACGGCTTTGACTCCCGTGGAGATGTCAAGGTCATTCTCGCCACCAACCGCATTGACAGCCTCGATCCCGCTCTGCTGCGTCCGGGCCGTATTGACCGCAAGATCGAGTTCCCTCTGCCTGACATCAAGACCAAGCGCCGCATCTTCCAGGTGAGCGACGGATTTGCTGAGTTCACAGTTTGGTAGTGGGAATACTGATGCAGGCTTTTGTGCATTTCAGTGGGCAGAACGACACAGTGGGAATAGTGAGTGTGCTGTTTGAATTATGGCAGATTGGTTTTCGTTTGTCGATGATGGTGCTGGTTGTGTGATGGTCTGCAGATTCACACGTCTCGGATGACAACATCAGACGATGTGAACTTGGAGGAGTTCGTGCTGAGCAAGGACGAGCTCTCTGGCGCTGATATCAAGGCTATGTGCACAGAGGCCGGGCTGCTTGCTCTTCGTGAGAGACGCATGAAGGTACCCAAGTGGCTTTGTGTAAAGAATAAAGGGGAGGAGATGGGGGTGTTGCAGGGTGGTGGGTGTGGGGGCTGGGGGGCGGGGGAAGGAGGGGATTGTGGGAAACGGGAAGGGTTTTTGAGGGAGAAAAATGAGATCGTAATGGAAGAATTTGCACTGATGGCTGTGTCTTGTGTGGTGCCCTCCTTTTTTTCCTGGTTTTGTTTCCATATCAGGTGACACAGGCAGATTTTCGCAAGGCCAAGGAGAAGGTTCTGTACAAGAAGAAAGAGGGTGTTCCCGAGGGTCTTTACATGTAAAGAGCTTGACTGGCGTGCTGTGTTTCAATTCATCTTACCAATACTGTAGTTTGTCTGTGACCTGACATGAGAAGGGAAGGCATCTACAAGTAATCACGTTTCGATGCACGTTTCGAGCTGGCTTGCAACAGAGTCGCCTTGTATAACACTAACTTCCATTTTCACGGTCTAGAAGTCATTTTCTTTTATTTTTATAAAAGTAATGCAGATGACAGTACATCGTGATGGCCAGTGTAACATCAGCGTTGACTAATTCCACAATGTGAGGCGAGGAGAAGCCGCGACGACAGTAACATCTGTCAGAGAACCGTCTTTCTCCTCCACTCCAAGGAACGTGGTTGACCAGATGTCCAGTGTGCTCGTACTGTACATGTTACCCTATCAGCGGAGTTCTTCAGTTCGTCATCGTTCGAAAGCCTCACCCCAACTCCACCGCCCGCGACATTAGCATTCTCGCCACGTTCGGTTCTGCAGCAAGCGGCCACTAGCCACTGCTCATTGGCCACATCATTTTGCGAAAATGGCAAGCCTGCTCTACTGCCTGTCCCACAGTCACCTCACCTCACCTCCTCCGCCGGCTTGTCTTGTCCCTCTCTCTCTGTCCTCTCTCCCGCTGGACCCTCCTGATTCTTTCCCTCATTTCCTTACCTCTCCAGCCCCCCACCAGAGTTTTTTCTGTTGCCTCTCCGACGTCTTCCTCCTCGCTCCGTGCCGTCCGGCTGCGCACCCCTCATTACCCGTACCGCATAAGTTGTCCGGTAAAGAGGAGCTTAGGAGGTCGCTAAGTGATGCTCGGCTGACGTCGCGTAGCTTGTTTGGTGCTGTACTGTTCGCTGCAGTGACTTTCATTCGGAAACGGTACAGAATATAACAGTTCGGTGCGGTGCGGTGCGGTGCGGTGGCGTAGCGTAGCTTGCCTTGAGGGGGTCGCATCACTTTCGACGCGCCTCTAGGATGAGAAACCAAACCTGGCTTTCTTGCTCCGGAGGACGTGTCTGAATTCGGAGGACATATGGAGGCCGTGCAATGGTGACGTTTCGTCGCTTGCTTCTTAGAGTTTCGGGCTCTCTCAGTGTCGGGTTCTGGTTACGGAGCGGTCTTCTGACGTTTGAACGGGTAGTACTTTTACGCTGTAGCTCACCCCTGCCACCCACTCCGCATAGCGTCACTCGTGGTTTGGCCGTGGCAACCGTGAGAGTTAATCGTCACTGCTAGCACATGTCATGGCGACGCCTGTTAGAAGATTAAAGCATTGTTGCCGGTGCTTACATCCCCCTTACGCATTCTCCCCTCGTAGTCCGCGTCTCCGCCTCTGCGTGGCTGTTCTCCTCGTCGTACTATTCTCCCCTCTACCGCGAGCGCATGTCACGCCCTTACAAGACGGTCTACATCCCGTAGGCACTTTAGAAGGCGATGAGCTTTCCTATGCACATCCACATCCCCTTTTACAATCGTCGCTCCAGCCGAATAAGGTTACAGAAATGTATCTACCGGCAGAAGCGGAACCATCCAGTCATCGACAATCTCGGGGAGAGGCTGACACCTTTCCTCATGACAGCAGTAGCAGTCGCGACAGTACCACCGTCAGCGCTAGCAGCAGTAGCGGCGGCACCCGCGGCTCCATAGATACGAGTGACGATAATGGCCATACGCACGTTCGAGAGATTCTCACGCCGGCTCAAGACAAAGTCGCGAAAGTTCTGGAAGGTTCCTCAGGAAATCTCTTTGGGAGCCCCTCTCCACGCGAACGTTCGTTAGCGGAAGCAGACGCGCGGTCCGTCCCGGAAGTCCCCGCCGCGTATGCCGCCGCAATGGCCGCCGCGGCCGCCGCGACGCGCGGGAAGCGGATGGAGGCGCCCGTGATAGGGTGCTTGCTGAGCCTCGGAACCCCGTCGGGCCTCCTCATCTCGTCAGGTGCGATGGCAGGAGGGGGAGGGAAGGAGGAGGGAAGGGGGAAGGAAGGGGGAAGGAAGGGGGAGGGAAGGGGGAGGGAAGGGGGAGGGAAGGGGGAGGGAAGGTGGAAGGAAGGGGTCAGGCTTCGTGTGCGCGTGTGCCCCTTGTATGGCTATGGGGTTCGTCTGTCGCTTCTCGCCTGTGAGCAGAAGGATTTGAACGTTATTTGCAAGTTGCAACTAGCCGAGCAAGGGGAACTCGATTGTGCGCAGTTACAAGAATTCGCACGCTTCCTCCTATCACGTCCCCTTTGGTCAGCAAAGTGGCATCTCTTCTTTCGGCGCAGCTGCTATCCCCCTCCTCCTCCCCCTCCTTCAACCCTCTTCCACCCTCTCCCCTCGTTCGGGCCTTTTTTCTCCCCTCATCTCGTTCCCCCGTCCGTCAGCTTCTCCTCTCCCCTCTCTCTCGCTTGCACCACCCCCTGCAGCGATAGAGGAAGCAGTGAGGGAGGTGGAGGCGGTGACTCGCATCCTCGTTGCTCGTTGTGCGTTGCTTGCATATCAACATTCTGGATGCCTCAAGTCAAGACTCGTTTATCCGTGTCTGTAACCCTCTCCTCTCCCATCCTCCGCTCTCGTCCCCTCCCTGTGAGCAGCGATAGAGAGGGCAGTGAGGGAGGTGGAGGCGGCGACTCGCATGCGCGTGGTGCTGCGCATTGCCAACGCCAGTGCCTCCGACCCCTTCCAGGCCGAGGCTGCTGGTGCGACTGCTGCTGCTGCTGCTGCTGCTGCTGCTGGAGGGGTTGCCTTGGGGTTATGGCCAGGGTTGCTAGCGCCAGGACGACTGGAAACATTGATGGCCAACACGAGCGTGCAACTACCGAATGCAGTTTTTCTGGCCTTTTCTTTCCTCACCTTTTCTTTTTCTTTTTCCCTGCAAGAATGGTTAACCCTGCTTTCAAACTCTCTCGTTGTGTTTCCGTCAATATTCGTTACACACCCCCCAATTCCCATCCTCTGCTATGCCATCGTCCCCAATTGTGTTTCCCTCTGTCTGCTGCTGCAGCCCTGCAGCTGCTGCTGACATCGCCCCAGCCCCACGTGTTGTTAGGACCCCCCACGTCTCTCCAGGCGTCCATTGTGGGACCCATTGCCTCTGCTGTGCAGGTGCGTGCCTTGACGTGCGTGCCTTGACGTGCGTGCCTTGACGTGCGTGCCTTGACGTGCGTGCCTTGACGTGCGTGCCTTGACGTGCGTGCCTTGACGTGCGTGCCTTGACGTGCGTGCCTTGACGTGCGTGCTTTGACGTGCTCGCCTTGACGTGCTCGCCTTGACGTGCTTGCCTTGACGTGCGTGCCTTGACGTGCGTGCCTTCACGTGCGTGCCTTGACGTGCGTGCCTTGACGTGCGTGCCTTGACGTGCGTGCCTTGACGTGCGTGCCTTGACGTGCGTGCCTTGACGTGCGTGCCTTGACGTGCGTGCCTTGACGTGCGTGCCTTGATGTGCGTGCCTTGACGTGCGTGCCTTGACGTGCGTGCCTTGACGTGCGTGCCTTGACGTGCGTGCCTTGACGTGCGTGCCTTGACGTGCGTGCCTTGACCCGTGCCTTGGCGTGCGTGCTTTGACGTGCTTGCCTTGACGTGCGTGCCTTGACGTGCGTGCCTTGACGTGCGTGCCTTGACGTGCGTGCCTTGACGTGCGTGCCTTGACGTGCGTGCCTTGACGTGCGTGCCTTGACGTGTGTGCCTTGACGTGCGTGCCTTGACGTGCGTGCCTTGACGTGCGTGCCTTGACGTGCGTGCCTTGACGTGCGTGCCTTGACGTGCGTGCCTTGACATGCATGCCTTACTCCACCGCCTTCCTTCAGGTGCTTGCTGGTGCACTCCTCCCGCTCTTAAGCCGCTCTGCATCTCAAGCGCTGTGACACACACATGCTGCTGCTGCTGCTGCTGCTGCTGCTACCGTTGCCTTCGGCACGGCACCTTTGACACTGAATCGTGTTGAGAGCCACTGAGCCATGCTTGAGTGTGGGCTGTGTTGTGATAAAGCGCGGCCCTCTCCCCCTCCCTCTCCGCCTCCCTCTGCACCTCCCTCTCCCCTTCCCTCAACCCGCCCTCCTCTGCAGGTGCCTCTGCTGTCGTACGCAGCCTCGGACCCCCTGCTGAACGCCAATGCGCAGTTGCCTTACTTTGTGCGCATGCACTACGACGACCAGGCGCAGATGACTGCCGTCTCAGGTGGGGAGTGGGGTGGGGTGGCACATGCTCGCAACTGGAGCCAGGTTGAAGGTTTCTCAGGTAGGATCAGTTCAGGTGGAGTGTGCTCAGGTGGAGTGTGCTCACTCACCCACGGGGTTGTGGGTTTGTTCGTCCATGGCTGCGCTGGCTGCCATCTCAGCCTATCATGTCCTGCCATGTCATACCGTTTTATCGAGTGTCCTGCCATGTCATGTCATGCTTATTCCTACCACATGTGCCACCACCTCCTGTGCGCCACGAGTGCATATGCAGACATTTTATCGTACTAGTCAGCCGAAACTATGAGGGTCTGATTTGAAGGTCTGATTTGGGGCCTGTCCCAGTCAGCCGAAACTAGTTTGCGTTTTAATCTTCTAGTGGAGTTGAGTTCGGAACTTCAAATTCTCGATTTTTAAACTGGGGTATCAATTTACCTACTGTCACTCTTTTGCTAAAGTTTTTCCTCTCCGCTGCTGCGCACCCTAACGCTTAATGGCCACGAGTGCATATGCAGACATCATATCGTACTACAACTGGACGCAAGTGGTGGCGCTGTTCGAGAGCACTGACAGCGCGTGGAACGGCTTTCAGACGCTCACACGCCTGCTGCAACAGCGGGTCAGTGTGCCACTCTCCGAGTTGCAAATTGCAATGCAATGGCCTTCTTTCCTCTGTGTCCCTGCTCTGCTCAACATGCTGTGCGCATGGGCTGTGCGTATGGGCTGTGTGCATGGGCTATTGTGCGCATGGGCTATTGTGCGCATGGGCTATTGTGCGCGTGGGCTATTGTGCGCATGGGCTATTGTGCGCGTGGGCTATTGTGCGCATGGGCTATTGTGCGCATGGGCTATTGTGCGCATGGGCTATTGTGGACATGTGCTATTGTGCGCATGGGATATTGTGCGCATGCGCCGGGCTATGCATGATAGGAGTCTACTTTAGAGACGCCTCAAATTTTAGAAGAATGGTCTGTGCATGGGCTACAGCAACTATCTAATTCTCTCGTCGGTCCCGCTCAGAGCCTTTACGAGCACACTGCTATCTTTTGCTTTCGAGGGTGATTGTCCGTGCTGACTTTTGAGTCGACTCAAAAGTGATTGTCCGTGCTCCATCCTCCTCTTGCTGCTTCTGGATTCCTTCCTCCCATTGGCCGCGCTCTACCGGGTGGAGGACGTGATAAAAGCCACTGCTATTCCTTCCCACATCCCACGCATGCCCTGTTTCTCTCCCTCCCACCTCCCCCTCCCCCTCCCCCTCCCGCTCCCCCTCCCCTCCCCCCTCCCGTCCCTCTCCCGTCCCCCCCTCTCCCCCTCCCACTGCCCTCCGCCCCACGGGTGCTAGGGCTCGGCACGGGGGTGGCGTCGTGTCAGTTTGACAGCGGGGTGAGCGCGGAGGAGGACGTGATGGCGGCGTTCCTGCTCCCGTAAACATCCCTCCTGCTTCCTCACCGCGCATCCCTCCCCCCCAACCATTCCCAGGGCTCGGCGCGCGTGGTGGCGTCGTGGCAGTTTGACAGCGGGGTGAGCGCGGTGGAGGACGTGATGAAGGCGCTGCTGCAGGTGCGCTCCGTGGAGGCCTCCGTCTTCGTGCTGCACCTGCAGAACGACCCAACCATCCGCCTCGTGCTCAAGACCGGTGCGCTCGTGTGTCTGTGTGTGTTTTAGGGGGGGAGGACAAGGGAGTGGGGGCTTAGAGGTTGGGCTTGGTGCAGGAGGGCCTTGAAGAGCAGGTGTGGTCTGTGGAGGCGTCGATGCTCGTTCTGCACCTGCAGATCGAGCCCACCATCCGACGCGTGGTCACGACGGGTGAGAGGGAGATCGCGTTGCACCAAGATGCTTTCGCCCCGCATGCCCATCTCTCATGCCCATCACCTCACTCTCATGCCCATCACCTCACTCTCATGCCCATCACCTCACTCTCTTGCCCATCACGTCTCTCTCGTGCCCATCACGGTCACTCTTGGCCCATCACCAACATTTATGCCATGATTACGACCCAACCTGCCCTTCTGCCTCCCCTGCTCCCTTCCACCTCCCTCTCCCATCGCCACTCTAACCTCTCCCCATCCCCACCCCGCCCCTTCTCTCCTCCCCCACCATCCTTCCCCCCCATATTTCCCCCTCCCCCCACCTTCCCCCCCTCGTCCCCCTCCCCCCCCCAGCATCACAGCTGGGGCTGTTCACGGAGGGGTATGTGTGGATCGCCACGGCGGGCGTCATGTCTCTGCTGGCCGCTGAGCCGCGGCTCTCCAGCACCCAGGCCTCCTGCGAGGTGCCTGCTGGGCGCATGGGGCATGAGGGATAGGGTGCTGGGGAGAGGGTATGGGGCATGGGGTATGGGGGATGGGGCATGGGGCAGGGCGCATGGGGCATGGGGCATGGGACATGGGGCATTGAGATAGTGGCATGGGGCATGTGGCATGGAGCATGTAGCGTGGGGTATAGGAGATGAGGGATGGGTTGTAGGAGATGGGGCATGGGGCATGAGGCATGGAGACAGTGGCGTGGGTGGGGTATGTGGCATGGGGAATAGGGCATGGGGAATGTGGCAGGTGGGTGCCATGCAGCATGTGCCATGTTGAGGAAAGCCCACTGCTGTGTCATTCAGTGCCATGCATACTTCCTCTGCCTCATTTCAGATTTTCGTACCATGAGTGACTGGTGCCAGATTATGCATCAGTCAGGGGCATCCATGTTGAGGGGCATCCCTCTTTGCAGTTCCGTTTCCCCCCCTTTCCCCACCTACTCTCCCGCACGAGGTTCCTTCCACCAACGGCTACTACTACTCTCTACCTCTCTGTCTCTCTGTCTCTCTCTGTCTTGGTGTCTCTGTTTCTCGGTCTCTCTGTCTCTCTCTGTCTTGGTGTCTCTGCTTCTATGTCTCTCTGTTTCTCTGTCTCTCTCTTCTTGGTGTCTCTCTGTCTCTCTCTGTCTCTCTCTGTCTCGGTGTCTCTCCGTCTCGGTGTCTCTCTGTCTCTGTGCCGTGGTGTGGCAGGGCATGATAGGCACGCTGCCCTTTGACGTGCCCACGCCACACCGCCAGGACATCCTAAAGGCCATATCGGGGGTGGCTCAAGTCTCCCCCTCCCAGCTGCTCGTGAGTTTGCTGCCCGTCAATGCCCCACCTATGAATTGTGTATATGTGTTCGCCTTGCGACCTACCAAACTATTCTCAGCTACATGGGATGTGATGAGCCCCGCTACTTTTGAGGCGCCTCAAAAGATGTGATGAGCGCTGCTATGTGTCAGATACATCCGTAACATATGCATGCTCCCAGATCGTAGTGCTGTGTACAGTTTTGAGGCGCCTCAAAAGTAGACTTCTATCTCGCGGTTTTGAGGCGCCTCAAAACTAGACTTCTATCACGCGGTTTTGAGGCGCCTCAAAACTAGACATCCGTAACATATGCATGCTCCTGGATCGTAGTGCTGTGTACATGCATGCCCCTACCTCCCACAATTGGGTCGCTGCTCCCTTAATCCTCGTCCTCGAGAATCCGGGCGCCCCATGGCCGGCAATTCAAGCCGCTGGCTTTAAGCCCTGCACAGTGCAAGTGCCTCCTCATCCCTCCTCCTCACATGGCCTTCCTGTTCCACTCCCCCCCCCCCCCCCCGCCTGCCGTCTTTTCCTTCTCAAACTCTGCTCTTCGCTTCAAGACAACTGTGGCTGGCTGCATACAAAATCGCCTCTCCGTGGATTCAAAGTGAACCTTGTAACATTCACCTCGCCTCTCCCGGTTCTTCTAACACATCGTCGACGCCCCTCCTGACCTCCCCTCCCATTTCTCCGCCGCAGAGCGAGGCAGAGGCGTACCGCCAGGCATTGTACGCCTACGATGCTGTGAAGCTCTTTGCTTCTGCATACCGGGAGATGCTGCTCGCCCCGCCCCCGCCTCAAGGCAACTCCTCGTCCTCGTCCTCATCCTCGACCTCCCCGCCCTCCTCCCAAGGCAACTCCTCCTCGTCCTCCCCTCCGGCGGTTGCAGCTGGGGGCACCATGGAGGGATTTCAGCAGCTTAATATCAGCAAAGGTGGGCTCTTCTGGCAGGGTGGTTTTTCGAGGAGGTAAACTGCAGGGTGGGTAAGGACATCAGTGGGTGAACGGCAATCCCGGTGGTTGGGAATCAGGTAGAGTTGTGAGCCCGTCACACGAGGTCTGAGCTGACGTTGGCGATAGAGGTGGGCTGCTGAGGTGTGGAAGATGGGCGCATGTGCTGGTTGGTGGGGATTGTGCCGCGTGCAAGTGCGTGTGCATGTGCAGTTTCCGACTGGTTCGTTGATGGGGGCATGCATGTCCCATGACCATGTGTTCGCATTACCTTTTTCGTGCATCATCTCTCAAGTGTAGTCTGCTCTGTGCAGGGCATGTGGTCATGGCATTGGCACGTTGATGCATCGGCATTGCATTTAGAAAATCTCGTTGACTTGACACGAATGACGGTGGAAGAGCTCTGGCATTGGCATGTTTCCATGGCATTGGCATGTTGCCATGGCATTGGCATGTTCCCATGGCATTGGCATGTTCCCATGGCATTGGCATGTTCCCACGGCATTGGCATGTTCCCACGGCATTGGCATGTTCCCATGGCATTGGCATGTTTCCACGGCATTGGCATGTTCCCGTGGCATTGGCATGTTTCCATGGCATTGGCATGCTTTCATGGCCTTGGCAGGTGGCACTGCTCTTCTTGCATCCATCCTCGCGCACAACATGACTGGCGTGACTGGAGAGTGAGTGGAGGGGCCACAAAGCGAGAGAGGCTCTGGGGAAAGGGGAGAGAAGCGAGGGGGACATGGCAACATGGGAAAACGGGAGGGAAGAGAGGGGAACATGGGAATATGGGAAAGGGGTAGCATGGAAAGGGTACATGGAGAAAGCAGAAGGACATATGGCAAAACAGAGGGCCAGAACCAGAACGATGCTGGTAGAATTGGGCAAGTAGTGGGAGAGGGAGGGAGAGAGGGAGCATGAATGCAGGGATGTAAAACTGGAGGCCCAGCAGGGAGAGGGTGGGGTGGGCCAGGGGAATTTGGTGGGGTGGGGTGGGGTGGGGTGGGGGTGGGTGGCGGTGGGGTAGTGACAAAATTAGGGAGGATGTGGTGTTTGTTCTGTCTTGCTGCTGGAGCATTGCTCTCTCAATTCAATTTTAACTCCCCTACCCCCCTCTCCCCGATCTTTCCCTTCGGAAGATCCGTTTTTTTTCCTTCCCCTCAACTCTTGTTCAATAGAACACCAGTTAGGTGGCAAGGGTCAATGCGTGGCTGCAATTCCGTTTCTGGGTTAACACCTCCACCCCCCACTCCCCCCCCACCAACCCGACCCTTCCCCACCACCCCCACCACCCCTCCCCCACTCCACCACCACCCCACCACCACCACGGCCCCCACCTGCCCCCCATGCCCGCCGGCAATCAGAGTGTCGTTCACGGCGTCTGGCGACCTGCAAGAGCAGTTCTTCCGCATCGCCAACATCCAGTACGGCATCCGCACCATCGGCTTCTACCACTACCGCGCTGCCTCCACCACCAACACCACAAATGCCGCTGCTCCTGCTTCTCCTGCTGCTCCTCCCACTCCTGCCGCACCGCCTTCCTCCTCCTCGCACGGTGCTGCTGGCAACACGAGTGCTTCACCCTCTCCTGCGCCCTCCTCTGCTCCTCCCGCCCCTTCCTCCTCCAACTCCTCCTCCTCTTCGTCCGCGTCCGCTGCAGCCCAACCCCCGTCTACTGCCTCCTCGTCGTCATCTTCCTCTGCAACTGTTGTGCAAGGCCTTGTGTCGATCGAGCAGGTGAGTAATGCGAGCCTGTTGGTGAGCTGCCACTTGTTCCGGTCACCATAGAATCATAGATACGCAATGGGGGCATCTTGAGGTGTGTTAGGATGGGCTATGAGGGTCAATCTGTGATTGGAGAAAGAGATCCCACCTTGGTAACTTTCCCTCTCTGCTGACTCATTCATGCACTCCGTTCCACTCCCTCTGCTTTTCCGTTTTCTTCTTCTCTTTCTTCCTTTTTTTTTTCCGTGATTGTTTGTCGGTGCCTGTGTGTGTGTCGGCGAGAGTGCAGATGGCTCAACTGCTGGTTTCCCGAAAGCTCGCAACGCAAGCAGCTGCGGTCAGTTTGCTTATTCGCTCCTCTCCTTTCTTCTCCCCCCTTCTCCTTTCCCTCTGCCGTTTCCTCTCTGCCCTCCTCCTTGGCATCTCTACTCGCCTCGGTTCCTCCCTTCTCGTCCACTCTTGTACTGCTGGAGGTTGCAATCATGGCAACCTAGGCGAGATATGGCTGTGATTGAGGCAGTCTTTGAGCAATCCACAAGCATCATGACCATTCTCTTAAAGAAGTCAACATTTTATGACGAACCTAATCTTTTAAACGATCACCTGTCCAGCTACGTTGCATGTCACTGATTTGTTACATGAACTGCCGTGCAGTTAATCTTCTTTCTTCCTTTCCTTCACCCTCCATCCATCTTCAGTTGGCAGCAGTGAAATCCAGCAGCACGCAAGCAGCAGCAGCAGCAGGGGGGGAGGAGGAGGAGGAGGAGGAGGAGGAGGAGGAGGAGGAGGAGGAGGAGTTGGAAGAGCAGCAGCATCGGCTATGGAGGGTGCTGCTGGCGTGCTGCGAGACGTGGTGTGGCCGGGAGGCACCAAGACTGAGGTATTCTGGGGCACGAGCACCATGTGGCCACGAGGTGCCTCCGTTCCCTCTTTCCCCTATCCGCCATCACCTAGTTCCGCTGCCCCCATCCCCGACCCACCATCCATCCCACCATCCATCCCTCCATCCATCCCACCATCCATCCCACCATCCATCCCACCATCCATCCATCCCTCCATCCATCCCACCATCCATCCATCCCTCCATCCATTCTACCATCCATCCATCCCTCCATCCATCCATCCCACCATCCATCCATCCCTCCACCCATCCATCCCTCCATCCATCCATCCCTCCATCCATCCATCCCACCATCCATCCATCCCTCCACCCATCCATCCCTCCATCCATCCATCCCTCCATCCATCCATCCCACCATCCATCCATCCATCCCACCATCCATCCCACCATCCATCCCACCATCCATCCCACCATCCATCCCACCATCCATCCCACCATCCATCCATCCCTCCATCCATCCCACCATCCATCCATCCCTCCATCCATCCCACCATCCATCCATCCCTCCATCCATCCCACCATCCATCCATCCCTCCATCCATCCCACCATCCATCCATCCCTCCATCCATCCATCACCATCCATCCATCCATCCATCCATCCATCCATCCATCCATCCATCCATCCATCCATCCATCCATCCATCCATCCATCCATCCATCCATCCATCCATCCATCCATCCATCCATCCATCCATCCATCCATCCATCCATCCATCCATCCATCCATCCATCCTATCCATCCATCCATCACCATCCATCCATCCATCCATCCATCCATCCATCCATCCATCCATCCATCCATCCATCCGTTCCTTCAAGGGCGTTGGGTGGCAATTTTCAAGAGACCTTACCTCCCAGTTCTTCTCCCTTTTTTGCAGGTACCGGTAGGCTCCTTCCCCAAGAGCTCCGCTCCTCTGCAGATCGCTGTGCCAGTCAAACGGGTAAGCGCTGCTCTGCAGCAACCAGGGCTGTAGAACGTGTTTTCCGGCTTTCGAGTCGACTTAAAAGCGGGGCTGTAGAACCGGTGTTCCAACTTCCAATTTGTGTACGTGTGCACAGCTTCTCGACCCTCACAATTCTTCTTCCACAGCTCTCCCTCTGCAACCACCACCAGTTGTGTATGCCGCTTTGTGACACTTGGAAGTCCCTCGCTCTCGTTTTGCATGCCACCACCACCACCACCACCACCACCCGCGCGCCCCCCAGGGCTACCACCAGTCTGTGTATGTGGGCGATGCGCTGTCCAACGCACTGACCCTAAGGATTCTGATTCCGCTCCACTCCCCTTTCCTTACCACCTCCCCCCCCCCCCCCCCCCCCCTTCCCTTCCCCCTCTCCCCCCATAGGGCTACCACCAGTTTTTGTGCGTGGGTGACGCACTGTCCAACTCATCGTGAACCCGAACGATTCTTATTCCATTCCACACACCCTGCCCCTCCCTCCGCACTCTCGCTCCCCCACCCCCCACCTCTCCTTTCCCAGGGCTACCACCAGTTTGTGTACGTGGGCGACGCGCTGTCCAACGCATCGCGGTCCAATGAGAAGTTCTCGGGTTTCTGCATCGACGTGTTCAAGGCCGCCGTCGCGCTGCTGCCGTATGCCCTGCAGTACCAGTTCGTGGCGTTTGGGGACGGTGCGCACGACCCCAGCTACGACGCTATGGTCGCTGCTGTCGCTAACAAGGTCAGAAGGGGGTGCAGGGAAGGGGGAGAAAAGAGATTGGGTGTGTGGGGAGGGAGGAAGGCAGTGTTTTTGTCTGGGGAAGGGTCACATGGAAGTAGACGGTAGGAAAGGGGGCTGGGTGGGGGTGGGGTATGGGGGATGGGGGGGGGGGGGGGAGCTGGAGGGTTGAAGTGCGAGGGTCGCAGTGGTACTGCTGCTGTACGCCCTGCAGTACCAGTTCGTGGCGTTCAGGGACGGCGTGCACGACCCCAGCGATGACACCATCAAGGTGGTCGCTGCCGTCGCTAGCAAGGTCCGGGAACCAGGGGAGGGTTTCGGGTTATTGTAATTCGCAAGAACCAGGGTCGGGTTTCGGGTTCTGGGAATTTGAACAACCAGGGGTGGGTTTCGATGTGCGGGCGCAGTGGTGGCGACAGGGTGAGGAGGAGAAACAGAGTTGACGGAGAAGCAAGGGAAAGGGTGTGGGGGTGAGAGAGTGGCGTGTGTGTGTGAGAAGAGAGGGGGGGAAGGAGAGGCTGGTTGAGGCCAGGGGAGTGGGTGAATAGATGGGGGTAGGGGGGGGGGGGGAAGGGGAAGGGAGGGGAAGGGGAAATGGGAGTGGAAGGAAGGAGCAAGGAGTGTGCCGGATTGGTGGATTCATCATTGTCGCCCGTGCTGGTCGTGACTTTCCTCTCTGCATGTGTTGTTCATCAGTCACCTCCCCTTTCTTTCCCCCGGCTCGAATTGTCTCGCTCCTTGCCTCCTTTTCCTCCTGCCTTACTCTCTGCACGCCTCCCTGCCTCCCTGCCTCCCTGCCACTCTGCCTCTCTGCCTTTCCACCTGTCTGTCCGCCTCTGTGTGTCTTTCCGCCTTTGTGTGTGTGTGTGCCTGCCGGTGCGCCCGCCATCAGACATACGATGCAGCGATCGGGGACATCACCATCACGGCGCAGCGAGCGCAGCTGGTCGAATTCACCCAGCCCTTTGAGGCAAGGCCGGCTGGGGTTGGCTTAATGGATTAGATGGGGTTGAATGGGCTTGGACGGGGTCAGATGGGGCTGGATGCGGTTGGAATGGTGCTCGATGGGGCTGGGACGAACGGGGTGGAAGTGGGTTCAGTGCGATTGAGTGGGGCTGATTAGATGGATCACCAGGGTTCCACTACCTTGGGAAGATCCCTTTTCAGACACTTCTTACCAATGCTGCCAATGCTTGCACCTACTGCCCCCCTACTGTCTCCGCCTCTCCACTTCTTCTTCCAAGCAGCCTCCACTCCACTCCACCCCTCCTCCCCGTGACCGTGCTCCAAGACGTGCCAATATCCCTGTGCGACCTCTCGGTACTTTGTGCCATTCGTTTCCTCCTCCCTCCTCCCCCCTCCCTCAATGGTCCCCCCTACCTTTCCATTTCCCAACCGCAGCCCCCTTCTGCCCCCAACCTCTCCCCCCCCCCTTTTGGGCGTCATTACCCCCCAATCACCCCTCCCCCAGGCGTCATTATCCCCCAATCACCCCTCCCCCAGGCATCACCCCAATCGCCCCAATCACCCCAATCACCCCAATCGCCCCCTTCCCCAGGCGTCGGGGCTGACGATGATAGTGCCGGTGCAGCAGGCGCCCCCGGACACGTGGGCGTTCCTGCGGCCATTCACCCCGGGCATGTGGGTGCTGCTGTACTTCTCCTTCTTCTACACGGCGCTCGTCGTCTGGTTCCTCGAGCACCTGCAGAACGACGACTTTGGCGGCAAGCTGCACCAGCAGCTCGCTACCAGCGTGTGGTGAGTGCGGGGGTGAAATAAGGGAATGCTTCGGAAGAGATGGAGGAGAGGAGGCGAGAGGGAATGGTGGGGAGTGTGTGGGGGGGATGAGAGAGAGGGAAGTGCATGGGGAATGGTTGTGTGTGGAGAAGGGAGATGTGGGTGCGTAGGAGGGGGAAGTAGCATCTGCAGGAGTGTGAAAGAACGGGACGAAGAGAGGGGAAATGTGAGGACTGGGGACGGGGAAGGGGAATAGGCAATGTTGGCAGGCTGGGCAGCCGGCCAACGGAGATGCCGAGCACGAATCCGCTCTCGCTCTTGGAGATGTGCATGAGCATCACAGTGGCGATGTACATTTGCATCACAGTGGCGATGTACATTTGTCTCAAGCTCCATGCTCTTCCGGTGTGTTGCATGCGGTGTTCTCCTTAACATGGCATGTGTTCTCCTCCGCCCATGTTGCCGCCGTGAGGTATGGCACATGGGCGACATGTTGCCATGGGGCCTTGCCTCACTGTGTTGCCTGTTGCTTGTGTTGTCATGGTGTGTGGGCGTGCATGCGTGTGCATGTGCGTGTGCATGCGTCCATGTGCGTGCGTGCGTGTGCGTGTGCATGCGTGCGTGCATGTGCTGCAGGTTCTCCTTCTCCACTATGACTTTCTCCCAAGGTAATCCCTGCCTTTCCCACCACTCCTTGCACTCTGCCCAGTGCCTCATTCTCACTACCCTCTCTTCGCAACAGCACTCGCCTTCCCTTGCAAGCCTCTGCCATTGCACCGATGTCTCAACCGTCCACGAGTCCAGGGATTTTTTTGTCTAGACTCAAGGCTGAGTCGACCCAACAACCAATATCTCAACCATGCACGTGTCCAGTTGCCCCCCCCTCCCTCCCTCAAACCAGATGCCCTCATTCCCCTCCTCTCTTCCCGTCTCTCACCCTTTCTTCCTCCTCCTCCTCGCGTTCGCCTGTCCTTCCATGCACCCCCCCCTGCCCACCCCATGCCATTGCCCCCCTCTTCCTCCCCCTCCCCCGTTCCCCCCACCCCCTTTCCCAGAGGAGAACGTGAAGACGACGCTGGGGCGCATAGTGGTGATAGTGTGGCTGTTTGTGGTCTTTGTCATCTCCTCCGCCTACACTGCCAGCCTCTCCTCCGTGCTTACTGTCTCGCAGTCCGAGCCCACCATCTCCGTATGTACAACCACACTAAACCTAAACCCTGGAGCCGTAAGCCCTAAGTATCTTGGGCTTTGATCTGCAGCAACTTCCGAGTGCCGACAGCAACTTGCTGTCAGCAAGTAGTGGCTTGCTGGATTCTGAGAATACTCAAGAAGCAATCTTCTGCCCTACAAGTACCTTCCTGAGTGCTGACAGCAACTTGTAACTTGCTGCAGGGGTCGTTTGCCTACTTCTCAGAAGTACCTTCCTGAGAGTGCGGGTCCTCTGACAGCAGCTCGTCCGACTCTTGTTATGGTTGCAGGACTTCCAAGGGCTGGTGGGCACCAGCGATGCAGTGGGGTACCAGCGTGGGTCATTCTCCTTCGAGTACCTCCGAGGGATGGGCATCAACGAGGTGATGCCCTCTGCCCTCTGTGCGCCCCTCTGCCCTCTGTGCGCCCCTCTCCCTCTGTGCATCTCTCTCCCCTATTTAGCATCGGCCCTCCCGCTGCATCCTGTTGCATGCTACCCTCTTGATCGTCACCTCTTCCCTCTCCCCTCCCCCTCTATCTTGCCTCCCCCTCACTCCTCCCACTCTCTCCTCCCTCTCTCCTCCCTCTCTCCTCCCTCTCTCCTCCCTCTCTCCTCCTCCTCCTCCTCATCCCCACAATTCCCTGCTGCGGCACATCATACCCCTGCCAGATTTTGAGTCGACTTACAAGCATTCCCTCCCTCCCACCCCCTCCTTCCCTTTCCCCCCCCCGTATTCCCCTGCAGTCGTGCCGCATACTTCTACCAGACGAGGCGGAGGTGGACGGGGCACTGAACCGCATGCAGGTGGTGACGGTGGTGGGCGAGGAGCCCTACGTCAACATCTCGTCAAACCCGCCTGAGAGGAGTCTAGTTTTGAGGCGCCTCAAAACTAGACTCCTATCACGAGGAGCCCTACGTCGACATCTCATCAAACCCCCCCCCCCATTCTGCGTTCCTGCATGCGTCCCATGCTCCCTCCTTCCAGTCGCGCCTCATTGCCCTGTCTGACGAGGCGGAGGTGGACGGGGCGTTGAACCGCACGCAGGTGGTGGCGGTGGTGGACGAGGAGCCCTATGTGGACATCTTCCTCTCTGACTATTGCGCCTACAGCAAGCCCACCCACGCCTTTGCCACCTTCAACCTCGGCTTCGTGAGTCCCCCCACCCCCCACCCTCCCATCCACCCTCCTGCCTGCCTGCCCGCGCCACTCTCTGCATCTCCCACTCCCTGCATGCTGCCCTCCTCTCCTCCTCCCCCCGCCTGCCGCCCCTCAAAATCACCCTGTGTCTGTGCGTCTGCCATTCCTCTCCTCCCCCTGCCCCCCGCCCCCCTCGCCCCCCGCCTCGCCTTCCCTCTGTGCAAGCGTTCGATTCAGAGGGGCTCATTGCTGGCCAACCACACTTCCAAAACGACTCAAAATCCTCCGAGCGTGCGTCTGACCTTCCCCTCTTCCCTCCTTCCTCTCCCCCTCTCCCCCTCTCCCCCTCTCCCCCTCTCATTCTGTTTGTTCCGTGAGTGTGTGCAGGCGTTTCAGAAGGGGTCATCGCTGGCCAACGACGTGTCCATCGCCATCGAGGCCCTCGCGCAGAACGGCCAGTTGCAGTCGCTGCACGACCTCTGGCTGCATGTCAGACTCCCCTCCCTCCCTCCCTCCCTCCCTCTACTGCCTTTGAGTGGACTCAATTGTCATTCCTTCCTCTCTGGTTTACCACCCTCTCTGACGTGCCCACCAGTCTTGCCTCTCGCCTCCCCACTCAGCCCCCATCTCTCGCGTGCTCGCTCTTGCTCTTGTTCGTCTCGCTCCCTCTCTCTGCTCTACATCCCAACCACTTGTTCTTTCTCCTCCCCAGCGACCATTCACTCCTCGCTTCCCCAAGCCGACCAGTCTGTTTCCCGCTCCTCTCTTCCCACCTCTCCCTTCCCCCCATCTTCCCCCCTCAGGGTCGTGGCACGTGCAGCAGCGGGCCGTCGCTGCAGTCCATCCGCCTGGGCCCGGACTCCTTCTGGGGGCTCTTCCTGCTCTACGTCGTTGCTGCCTGCGGCGCCTGCCTCATCTATGCCGTCCTCCTCGTGTACCGGGGCCTCAAGGCCTTCCAGTACGCCCCTTTGTTCGCCCTGCCCCGTCCTGCCTCGCCCTGCATTTCTCTGCCTTACCCTGCCCGGCCTTGCTCTTTGTTTTGGCTGGCGTTTTCCTTGCATTGTCGCCCGAGGCCTCTCCTCCGTGTCTTGCTTGCCGCACTTGGATGGATCTCGCGCTCTTGATCCAGCTGCGTTGCCAGGGAGAGCTTGTTATTGGTGGCCGGTCGTAAGGCTATGTGCTGGTCGAAAGTGATAAAATTGGAGCTACGGTACTTACTTATCTTGACATCAATGCATGTGCTCTGCCCCTCCCTCTGCCCCTCCCTCCGCCCCTCCCTCCGTTCGCCCCTGGGAACAGGCACGCTCGGCATCCCCACGCACAGGACACAGATGAGCACGCTGACCCCCTGCCTCCTAAGCCCAGGCCGAAGCGGCTCAAGAGCCACGTGCGGCACTACAAGAGTGCATACACTGCCGTGAGTGATGCTCCTGAAACCCACCGCACTGGCCTCCATGGCTTCATCCCCCTGAGCTCCACCTCTGCTTTCGTTCACGCTTTTATCTCCCTCTCCCTCACCTCCCTCCCTCCCTCACTCTTCCTCTTCAGCCCTCCCCATTTTCTCACTTCCTCCCTACCTCTCCCTTCGCCTCCCTCACCGACTCCCCCCCTCCTGCCCCTCCCTCGTCCGCCCAGGGAGTGGAGTGGAGCATGCAGAGGAACATGGGTTACTCAACGCGCACGTCTGCGGGCCTGCTCAGCAGCGCGGACTCGTCCAAGACGCAGTATGACGTGTCCAGCATCGGCTACTCCGCGCACCATCCGCCCCAGCAGCACCCATCTCACAGGCAAGAATCTATTTCAGAGGCGCTTCAAACATAGCTGCCCCAGAAGGACCCACCTCACAGGCAAGAATCTATTTTTGGCTCGCCTAAAAAATCGCCGCCCCAGCAGCACCATTCTCACAGGGAAGACTGTTGCTCGTGGCAAACGTTGGGGGCGGGTGAGGGTTCTTCAATGCCCTAAAGGTTCTGGTCTTTTACCGTACATACATAGGAAAACCCCCTCCTGCCAACACCTACCGGTACTCGTTAGGACTCAGGATCCTTCGCCCACTCCAATCATGCTCATCCCTATGCCTACTATCCTCGGACTTGCCCATCCCATCTCATCCCATCCCATGTATGCAGGGAGGAAGATGAGGATGATGATGATACTAGTTTGGGTGAATTGGCGCCTGGCGACCATCATGCATCACTACAAGATGACTTGGGTAGACAACTCAGTGAGCTACGTGTCTCACGCTTCCAACCTTCAGAGCATTCGTCATGAGTCGATCTTGGTTTACATAATACTTGATATACATTATGCACATGCAGTGCAACTTTTGTGCGGTTGCATGCAACCAGTGTTCCTTTTCCACTCCAGGATGGTTTTGGTTGAGGCCACAAGTGAGAACTCCTTCCCAGAGAAGAAACTAAGAACAATAAGAGATTTTTGCATGGCAGAATGGGGCAGCCAGGCAGGAAGGCATGTGGCTCATGCCACGATGATCGAGAGGAGTAACTTCCTCCGATCTGTACTCGAAATCCCAGCCATGGAGTAGGCGTTCCAGACGTGTTCCTACAAACGTCTTCCTAGAATAGCCTCTTCCCCCGTTCTCCCCGCGCCTTTAGTGTTTTCTGTAGAACTCGGTCTAGATTGTACCACAGTAACATTCCATAGATTCGCGTTCCTAAATATACGCGTGTGACTGGAAAGTGGTCGAATTACGCCCCCAGCCTCGGCAAGCGCAACATCTTGTCGCACCACGCCGAACCATTCCGCGTCGAAATTTGCGAACTGAAGCGCCCAAGCGTGGGAAGAGGTTCGTCGGGACACGCTCTGTTACAAAAAGCCGTTACTTTGAATAGAAGGAATTAATATAATATAACAAAACGAACTACTGTATTGTATACTGCACATCGCAGTCTAGAAGCTCTGCGCGAGGTACTTGCGAGGAGCGGCGGGCAGGCCTCCGCCGGCGGCGCTGCCCATCATGTTCATGGCGATGGACATTTCCTCGTCCACGGCCTGTGCGCGCGTGAAGCGGCAGAGCTTGCAGTCCGCCTTGAGGAGGTCCGCCACCTCGTAGTCGTCCATGCGCCCATCGATGAACCCCTCCGCGTTGTCGCCCGGCACCACCATCACCTGCAGCAGATCGCTCCACTGCAGCTGCTGCTTGGCCCTGGGAAACGACAAAACAGGGGGGTGGGGGGGGAGACCACGTTAGCACCGCACGAGAAACAAGCGGAAAAACAACCAAAAAAAAGCGAAGAACGAAGACTGGGACTGCAAAGCGCAGACGGAAGGCCTCCAAGGGCGGCGTGACTTACAATCGACCCTGGAAGTCGGGGCGGAACGTTTGGCCGAGGACGCCGTGCACGGCGTGGGAGAAGGAGGAGGAGAGGACGTCGAGGCCGAAGTGCACGGCGGCGTCGGTGGGCGTGCGAAGGTTCTTCACCTCAGGCCTCAGCGTCAGGCGGATGGTGGCCACGCCCTCGATCTTCACGTCGTACACGTCCACCAGGTCCGTGCCGCTCACCGACCGCGCCGCCTCCCACCTCAGCGTCGCGCCGTCCCACAGCTGCACCGTCGTGCCGGGCACCGTCACCTCCACCGCCGCGCCGTCCGCCACCACGCGCGCCAGGTACCCGCTGCCGTACTCCGCGTCGCCGCCGCGCCGCGCCTCCAGAACCACCGTGTGGTGGCCCGCCATGATGCCCACGGACCGGATCCACGTCAGCGCCTTCACGTCGCCGTTCCACCGGCTGTAGCGCCCGCCGAAGAAGCCGTTCATCTGGAAGTGCGGGTCCGACACCAGCGCGTAGTTGCGGTTCGGCTTGCCGCTGAAGTCGAAGTGCGACCCGTCGGCGCCCGTGAAGTGCGGGTCGCCCTTGTCCTTGCCCTCGCACAGCTCGCCCACCGTGAAGTTGGCCGGCACCTCGTAGTCCTCCGTGCCCACGCCGCGCGCCGGCTCCATCCACTTGCTGCTGTAGCTCTTGTCGTCCTTGCACTGCAGCTTGTTGTAGCACGTGCAGATGCCGCCCGTCGCGTCCAGACACGTCTCCTCGAACATCCAGTACTTGGCCTTGTTCGCCGAGTTGTCGTTGCTGGGCAGCTGCATGTTGTAATACTCGCACACCTTGTAGCAGTCCAGCTGCGGGGTCGCGATCAGGTCGTCGCTAATGTTGAACTTCTCGTACTGGTACATCTGCCCCGGCGTGAAGTACGCCTCGTGCAGAGGGTCCGCCGGCTCCTTGTACGGATCCGTGGGGTCCGTGAACTTGCCTTGTTTGAAGTTGCCCGGCCCGCACACAAACCCCGGGCAAACCTCCGCGAGAGCTACCGAAGCGCATAGAGATACGAATAGGACAGCCAAAGCGACGCGAGCCATTGTAGAAAACTAGATTGCGAAAAAGACTAGAGCGGGAAGCGTAAGACTACTTTGCTCGCTTGCAAGAGACTACTTGGTTACTTCACGCAAATATCTCCTACAAATCTCAATTGGTAAGTTGGGGTGAGTTCAATATGGGAGATAAGGCAGCTTTAGCGTTGGCTTTGGTGATGTCGATGAACGTGGGAACTGTTTCTGTTGTAGCGGAGGGCAGGACCCATCTGATGATTCAACCTGCGGTTTGCTGTCAGGTGATCTTCCGGGCTGCCATGTTCGCAGCAAACGTTCAACGGTTTGGCCCATCGTGCCCAGAAAGCGACAAGCGTGAAGCGAACTGAATCAGTTGGTTGAGATGACAGGATTAGCAAAGCTGCCTACGAGGACAAATTCTGTACACCTCTGGAACACTTGCGTCAAAGCAGTCAGTGAAACGGTGTAGATACATGTCGGTATGGAAATGGTGTTGCCTTACGTTTGTGGAAAAAAATATGCCTGTAGGATTTTATGCCTCAATTGTTTAGCGGGTCTGTAACAGCTGAGTAACCCTCCACAGACTCTTCAGCAGACCAGCGGAAGTTCCAGTCAGAGTTTCAACTGCTTGCGCGTCTCGAGCGTTTCGAACCTGTCGCATGACACATCGCGGCGCGTCGTTCCCAAGGGACCGAGATTCGGAACAACTGATTTCACCTCTCCTCCAGCCAACATGAGCTGGTTGGGAGCTCGTGTAAATTGCGCCCCACATTTTGCTTCCCACTTCAATTCGACGATATTGAACCACAGGAAGCCGTTCGAACCAGCTCAAGCCCTTCTCAAATCCTGTCAATCGAGTCTGCTACTTCTCTACCGATCTCAGCCCCGTGAGCCCCTCTTTCCATCACAGCAACAAACCCTTCCGTCGCGGTGGCCTCTGTTCTCCGCCGATCCTTCTGCAAGCTCCAATCCCGAAGCTCCTAATTCGCCACCATCCGGCCACTTTGCCACCCGTCGAATCTTCAACACGCTCGAGACCCCTTCCGCCGCCTCGGATCTCGTGAATTCCCGCGCCACACCAGCGAATCATCCCACGCGGGATCTCCCGCCATCTCACCACCACCACCTCCCTCCCACTCACGCGGCAATCATGGGAGTTGATTCCCCCCGTCGCACGTTTCTTTCCTCCCCCGCAACAGTCAAGCCCGGCGGCCACCCCGGCTACAAGACCTCCGGCAATCTCATCGCCGCGGCTGCTCTCTCCGCCTCCGCCTCCGCGGCTTCCGCGACGGCTGCCGTCGCTCCTCCGCTGAACAATTCCGCCACCGGCGCGTCCCCGCTCGCCGCAGGGCTTTCCCCCCACCGCAAGGTTTCCCCCGGTGCCCTTGCGCTCATGATGATCCGGCGGGAAGGCGCAGCGGCTGGTGACGCCAAGAACGCATCTTCATACCTCTCTCCTCGCAAGAATGGCAGCACCAGTGGCGGCGGCGCCGCGGCAGCGGAGGAATTAGTCTACGCGTCGGCGGATGCCGCAGCGGCGGGGTTCGCTTCGCTGAGTCTCGGCGACTCGGCTGACACCACGGCAGCTGCTCGCGCCGCCGTGAGCCTCCTCTCGCTGGAAGACGCGCACAACTCGAAATCCACCGCACTGCTGAATGGCAGTGGCGGATCGTCGCTCTTGAAACGCGTGGGTTCCGCCACAGCTGCTGCTGCCGCCGCCGCCGCTGCTTCTGCCACCGTTGCTGCTGCAGCTGCTGCTGCTGATTCGCCGAAAATCGCGGCGGCTGGTGCTGCGCAGACGGCGGCGCCGCCCAAGTTTGTGTATCACGAGGATCTGGTGCGGGTGGTGCGGCCTGAGGACGACGAGGACGGCAAGGCACTGCGCGCCAAGCTGGTGGCTCTGGTGCCGTTCCAGAAGGGGCAGCTGATCGCCAAAATCGAAGGTCAGATAATGACTGACAAAAAAATCATGAAAATCGTCTTCAAAACTCACATTCTAAGAGTAATGGCAGCATCTAGGCCAGATTCGATGGACGTTTAGAGAGAAAAAACCCTACTTCCCAATTCGCCCCATGCCCCACTGATCCCCATGTCCCCGGGTCTCAACCACCCCAGGCGTGTCCTGGGACGTCCCCTGCAGCTACAGCACGGTGCAGTACGGTCCACAGCGGCACCTGGAGCTGAACTCGGACCTAGTCTACATGAACCACAGCTGCGACCCCAACGTGGCCGTCAGCGTGGGCGCCATGGAGGTGCGCGCGCTCAAGGCCATCCCTGTGGGCGGCGAGCTCACGTTCTTCTACCCGTCCTCTGAGTGGGAGATGCAGCAGCCCTTCACCTGCTGGTGTGGCTCTGATAAGGTTAGTGGTTTGGGGAGCATGGGGAGTTCGGGAGGTTTGGGAGGCTTGGGAAGCTTGGGAAGCTTGGAAGAAAGGGATTTGGGGTTTAGACTTGGGTGATCCTGGGCTCGGCAAGTAGAGGCGGATTTAGGGACTGCAGGTTTCAGGTTTTGGGGTGAAGAGGGGATTGGTTTCTTCTGGAAGAATTGTTCTGGAACCCTGAACACTGTTGTGTTGTCCCCAAATGCTTCCATGCTTCTCCCCAAATGCATCCCCCTTCTCTCCCTGAACGGAACCCTGAATTCCCCTCCCCTGCCTTCCCCCACCTTCCCTTCTGCTCTCTCCAATCCCCTGTCCCTCTCCCCTCCTCTTACTCTCTCTCTCTCTCTCTCTCTCTCTCTCTCTCTCTCTCTCTCTCTCTCTCTCTCTCTCTCTCTCTCTCTCTCTCTCTCTCTCTCTCTCTCTCTTCCCTCACGTGTGCGGCTGGTCGACTCGCACATCCGCGGCATCATCTGCAACACTCTCTCACATTCTCACCACATAATTTTCAGGCTCCCTCCCTCTTCCACCCCCTATCTGATCGGCAGTGTGTGCGGCTGGTGGCTGGGGCCAAGTTCCTTACGCCTGACAAGCTGAGCCAGTACTTTGTCAACTCGAACATCCGCGACATCATCTGCAACACACTCTCCTCCAAGCTCCCCAAGCACCAGGCTGTGTGACGAGCTGGTTTTGGAGACAAGGCAGGTTGAAACCGTGAGGCATCGATGAGTTCAAGCCAAAAATTGGGTGGTCCAATGTCGCGAGTGGTAATAGCATGTGAAGCAATTACTGTAGAATGTAGACTTGCGCAGTTCTGCTTATCCCTCCACCCTGTTAACGTAGAAACGAATGATTACTAGAGGTGGAAACCTAGAACAAATACTAGTTGGTTGTACTCACTAGAAGCATACCTCAGTCTAGCCTATAACTTCTACATAGATAATATGTATAAGTTGACACACCCCCTAGGCTAGACAAGGGGTGAAACTAAACAAGAAGCAAACAGCTCAGGGCGGCACTACTAGTCCAACCACTGAGGCAGGGGTCTGGAGACCAGTCAGCAAGAATACAACCAAAACTGAAGCAAGCCAGGGTGGCACTACTAGTCCAGCCACTGGAGGTAAGGCCACAAGGCCAGTCTGACAAGCATATATAATAGAGAGTACACAATCAGGATCCTAACAGGGGAGCAGCTATAGGAACAAGACCAAGCTGTACACAGTGCCGCTGATGATCTTTAGGCGCAAGCGCCTTAGTAAAGATATCAGCTGTGTTGGCACCTGAGGCCAAGTGAACTACGCGGGCCTGGCGGCGCTGCTGTAGCTCGCGCAGGAGGAAGTACCGCAGCTGGATATGCTTCGCTCTGCCCTCAAGCCGAGGCTCCTGACACAGGAGTATCATGGCCCTGTTGTCAGCGTACAGGACCGGGGCAGAGCTAGGCCGCTCACCTAAGTCTGTGAGCAAGAAGGTCAGCCAGCGGAGCTCCTGTGCCGCCATGGCACCAGCGTAGATCTCAGCCTCACAGCTAGACTGAGCCACAGACGACGAGCGAGTGGATCTCCAAGAGATAGCACCCGAACCAAGGCTGAAACAGTAGCCCTGCGACGACCTGAGCGTCTCAGCGTCGTCTGCCCAAGAAGCGTCTGTGTGCCCAGTAAGGACCACTGGCCTGCGTCCTCCTAGCACTAACCCCATGCCTGATGTACTAGCAAGATAACGCAAAACCCTCTTAGCGGCAGACCAGTGCTGAGGTCGGTGTCTGCCTGTAGCCACAAAGCGAGCCAGGATGCTGAGAGGGTATGCGAGATCTGGGCGAGTGCAAGTCATCAGGTACATGAGGCAACCCACCAGCTCTGCGTAGGGGCCACTGGGCTCTACTGGCTCCTCAGGAACGGGAGCAGAGAGCCCATGGTCTACGGGTAGAGGTGTGGGCTGTGCGGAGGAGAACTGAAGACCGAACCTCTGAAGGACCTGACGCACCAAGTGTGACTGGGTCAGAGTGATGGTGCGTGCTGCTCTGTCCCTAGAGATCTGCAGGCCAAGATAGCGACGCAGCTCTCCAAGGTCAGTGCAGGTGTGTCTCTTCAGCAGCTCAGCCTTCACAGAGGCCAGTGCGTCCCTGTCAGGAGTAGCGAAGACCAGGTCGTCTACGTAGACAAGGATGTAGAACGGAGTCTGGCCGGAACGCACAAACAGTGAAGGGTCAGCAGAGGACGGAAAGAACTGCAGGTCTGCTAACGTGGCACGTAGCGTGTCGTGCCACTCGCGGGGAGCCTGACGCAGGCCGTAGACCGGGCGCCTGAGAAGCCACTGGGTCCCAGGAGGGAAGGTACCAGTGAAGCCCTGTGGTCGGCGCAGGTAGACCTGCTCGTGTAGGCTGCCCTGAAGAAAGGCAGTAGAGAAGTCGAGAGAGTGAAGCTCGTAGTCACGCTGTGCTGCTACGTGTAGCAGCGCCCGAAGAGTGGTCATCTTCGGGGTCGGGGCGAAGGTCTGGAAGAAGTCAACCCCCTCGCGCTGACTGAAACCTCTGGCCACGTAGCGCGCCTTGAAGACAGGCGGCTCTCCAGGGGGGCGCTTCACCTTGAAGAGCCACCGACCATCGACTACGTTCACCCCAGGCGGGGGAACTGCGTCGACGTAAGTGCCGGTGGATCTCCAAGATGCCATCTCCTGCTCCATGGCAGCTATCCACTGAGAGGCCCAAGGTCCCGAGGTGGCCTCAGCGTAGGTGCGAGGGGTCGGGATGTCGAAGGCGTCTGGGTCACCCTCAGGGACTAACAGCATGGAGCAGAGATGGGGAGCAGCCTCGGAAAGGAAAGCCAGCTCGTACTGCCTGTCCTCTAGGACGTCACTGCCAAGGGCAGGAGCACCCCCGACGGACAGAGGACGGGCAGGGTCAGAGACCAGAGCGGTAGCGTAGTCAAGGCGGCGGGTAGAAGCGAAGTCAGCGACAGCAGCGACAAGCGCGTCAAGGCGCGAGACAGGAACAGCAGGGTCGGTAACAAGAGAGGCAAGGACCCGAGGGACAAGGGGACGAGCAGCACGGAGGTAGTCAGAGAACGGAGGAGGTGCAACAGCAAGGGACGAGGGAGGAGGGGACGGGAGGAGGGGAGGACGAGACGAGTGGGAACGGAGCAACATAGGGTGGGTGGGCAGGACAGGAGAGACGGGACGAGCACGGGAGGGACGGCGAGCCCAAACGTGAGACGGAGGGGTAGGGTCAGGGGACAGCGGAGGAGACACAGGAGGGGAACGAGGAGGAAGACGGGCCGGAGACGAGTCTGGCGGCGGGAACACAGGACCGTAGACAGGGAGGTCAGGAGGCGGTGGGGGAGACACCGGCGCGCGGTCCGGGGAGGGAAGGCCGAGCAGGCGGAGAGCGGAAACCGGCGGCGACGGCTGCTGTGGTGGCGACGACGGCTGGGCCGGAACTCTCGGACCAGCAGAGGCAGAACGACCGTCGGCAGAACACTCAACAGCAGCACCCCCAGAACCAACACCCCAAGAGCGAGAACCCCCTCCAACACCAGCGGCACCCCCAGAAGCCGCAGGACGAACACCCTCCTCCACACCAGCACCCCCAGGGGCCGAGAGCAGCGGCGGCAGTGGCGGCGACAGCGGCGACGGCTGCGGCGGCGACGGCGACGGCGGCTGCAGCGGGGTCGGCGACTGCGACAGTGGGGGCGGAGGCACTGGGGAAGGGGGACGCGGCAAGGACGGACCGGGGGTACCACCAGAGTCAGCAGACTCCTCAACGGGGACAACCGACGGGAGGGGAGTGACGTGGGAGACACCAGACGGGGCAGGACGAGGCGGGAGAGGGGCAGGGGCTACCGGGGGAGAGGGAGCAAGGAAAAGGGGGGGGGCAACTGGGAGACCTCGGTGAGGGAAGCGGCGGTAGAAGGAGACGGACTCGTCAAAGGTGACGTCACGAGAGTGGAGGAAGCGGTGAGACGGCGGGTGGTAGAAAAGCCAGTCAGACGAGTCCAGGGGGAAACCGAGGAAGACACAGGGGACAATGCGGGCAGTGAGCTTGTCCGTGCCAGAGGCACGAACGTGAGCAAGGCAGCCCCAGACGTGGAACGCAGACGCGTCACCGGGGGACCCGGTCCAAAGGAGGGTCGGCGAAACCTGCGGCCGCTGGGAGCGTGGCCACAGGTTAAGCTGGTGAGCCGCGTAGCGAACAGCGAACGGCCACAGAAAATGGGGGGCATCGGCATGGATCATGGAGGTACGGGCGACCTCCATGACCAAACCGATGCGGCGCTCAGCAACCCCATTCTGCTGTGGCGAGTCCGGCAACGTGTACGACTGGGTGATGCCCTCCGCACGACAGAACTGTCCAAGCCGACCAGAGGCGAACTCGCCGCCACGGTCGGAGTGGAGACACAACACGGGGAGACCGCGGTGGAGACGCGCAGCTACAACCCACGGGAGAAGAACGTCGGGCACGTCGGCCTTCCGCTCCAGGGGAAACACCGTGGTGTAGCGCGTGTAGTCGTCAACGAGCACAAGGAAGTAGCGCTCACCGCGCGGTCCGGGGACGGGGGCAGGGCCCCAAACGTCCAAGTGCAGGGTCTGAAGGGGGGCAGTAGCAGGACGCAGCGAGGAGGAGTGAGGAGCACGGCGGAGCCGACCCTCGACGCAAGGCGTGCACGGTGGCGCAGTCGAGGGAGGAAGGGCAGGGAGCGACGCGGGGAGACCTAAGACAAGACCGTGCTGGGACATGTGACGCAGACGCGGGAGAGCAGGGTGACCTAAGCGGTGGTGCCAGAGAAGGGAGGGGTGAGTGAGGGACCGACACGAGCAAGCTGCAGCGACCTGGGAGGACGCACCAACCGGGGGGGAAGCGGTGTGTAGGGTAAACAGACCGGACACCGGGTCCCGGGGGAACGTCGCAAGGGGGGAACCTGAGACAGCCTCAGAACAGACAGCGAACCGCTCGTGCCCGGGGAACGTGGTGGTGACGCCGAGGTCCTGGAGACAGCCGACACCAACCAGGTTCCTGGAGAACGAGGGAACGTGGAGGCCAGTAAGGGAGCCCGAGGGAACTGCCGGACAGGGAAGGGACGTAGAACTGCGCGCGACGACCGGACCCGCAGAGGGGTCAGCGAGAGAGACAACAGCAGGTGCAGCAAGCGGCGTGAGCGTGGAACGGTCGCGGAAGAAGCAGGCAGAAGCACCAGAGTCGAGAGTGAAGGACAGCGACGCAGTGGCGGAGGCCGCGGACGGAGCCGGTGCAGCGACTAGACTAGGCAACCTAGGCAGTCCTACGCCTGTCGCAGCAGGGGAAGCTAAGCTACACAAGGGTGAAACACCTAAACTAGAGTACACATGGTAGTAAGATCCATCAACACTAGAAGCGTCAGCATACAAAGCATGCAAAGCAGCACCTATCTGATCCATGTCTAACTCAAAGATCGGCACGCCCTGGCGGAGCAGGCTGTGCCAGTCAGGGAGGTCCGGGGCCGGGCCAAAGCGACGACGAAAAAGATCGTCGAGGCGGCGGAAACAGCGGGCGGTCGGGTGCGGGCGGCGGCACAGAGTGCCGCGGAGAGGCCCGGTCTGAAGCTGGTACTGGCAGGTCACAGCACTGGAGCCGCTGGTAGACGCCAAGCTGCGCGGGCCGCCACCACGGCCACCGCCTCCGGAGGTGCCGGGCCAACCAGGCGGGAGACGAGCCCACGGCTGCGGCGGGTGCTGCTGGGACGGCGGCTGCGGCTGGGGCTGGTCCTGCTGCTGCTGGGACTGCTGCTCCTGCCCACCGGTGGTAGTCCCCTCAGGCGGACTACCGTCACCACCACCACGACCACTACCACCTGCGTCACCACCCCTACCTCCCTGGCGGCCACGGCCACCGCGACGCGAGCGCTGCTGCGGGTGGACAGCAGCAGCCGTCTCGGTAAGAGGGGTCGCCGTGGCGACCGCAGCCGAAACGTCAGTGAACGTGCACGGGGATGGGGCACAACCGTGAAAGATAGAGACTGCCGGCGCACCGCTCGACTGAGCGATAGTGCGCTGGCGAGTCTCGATCTCAGTGAGGGTGTCGACAAAGGCGGTCAGGGTGAGGTCACCCGGGTGCTGGCTAAGAAAGTGGTCGCGAGCACTAGCGAGGCGGTCTGGCAGGCGCATAGCGATAAAATAGAGCGTCATGCAGAAAGGAGGGGGGAGCGCAGTGAGCTGGGCAGCAGTGCTGGCAGTGCGATAGCGAGTCTCTAGGGCACGCAAATGATTGGCAAAATCTGCGACAGTAGGGAAGGCAGCCAGGTCTGGGAACAGCATCGGAAAGAGCAAGCGGCCAGCAGAAGCGGAGGCAGGGGTGGAATAGCGAGCAATAACGGCGTCTAAATAAGCTTTGGCCGTTTCAACAGTAGCAAAACGCGAGCGCTCAGACACAGGGAGGGCGTGACTAATAGCAACCTGAGCTACTGCATCGCGTGAGTCCCAGACCGCACAGGCTAGCGCAGCAGTAGAGAAAGCCTCACGGTCATCAGAGGAGGGGTCAGCAGGGAGGGGAGTAGGTGCAGGGGGACGGGGGAGCAAGCCATCAGCATGGACAACCAGAGAGTGGCCATCCTGGCGCTGACCTGTAAGCTGGCGGCGAAGATCGGAGAGCCAGGCGGCGAAGTCAACCGCGTGGCCCTCAGCGTCCAGGCGGAGCACAAAGTCAGCCATCGTGCAGGGTCAGCGGCACAGCTCCTCAGCGACACAGCGGCACAGCAGCACAGCTCCTCAGCGGCACAGGAGCACAGCGGCGCGGGGACACGGCGGCAGCACTCTCCAGTAGGGCAGCAGCTAGGCGTCCCAGCGCAGGCAAGCAGAAGACACAGGGCCCGAGAGGACACGGCAGGCCGAGCAGGGGAGGCGGGCAGGTGCTCTAGGGCCGGGCTGGTGCTGGGAGGGGCCAGGCTGGTGCTGCTGGGGCCGGTCGGGCACGAGGAGGGGCCGGGCAGCGCTGAGGAGAGGCCGGGCGGCGCTAGGAAGGGGCCGGGCGGCACTAGGAGGAGGCCGGGCGGCACTAGGAGGAGGCCGGGCGGCACTAGGAGGAGGCCGAGCGGCACTAGGAGGAGGCCAGGCGGGCGAGCGGTAACAGCAGGCGCGACAGGGGCCAGCGGGCGCGACGGGGCCTAAGGGGCGCGACGGGGCCCAGCGGGCACGACGGGGCCCAGGGGGGGCGCGACGGGGCCGAGGAGGCGCGACGGGGACCAGCGGGCACGACGGGGCCCAGGGGGGCCGCGACGGGGCCTAACGGGCGTGACGGGGCCCAGGGGGTCGCGACGGGGCCTAGCAGGCGCGACGGGGCCTAGGAAGCGCGAAGGGGCCCAGCGGGCGCGACGGGGCCTAGGAGGGGCGCGACGGGGCCGAACGGGCGCGACGGGGCCCAGAGGGGGGGGACGCGACGGGGCTTAGGAGGCGCGACGATGCCTAGGAGGCACGACGGGGCTCAGCGGGCTCGACGGGGCCCATGGGGGGCGCGACGGGGCCTAGGAGGCGCAACGGGGCCCAGCGGGGGCGCGTTAGGGCCTAGGGGTCGCGACGGGACCCAGTGGGCGCGACGGGGCCCAGGGGGAGCGCGACGGGGCCTAGGAGGCGCGACGGGGCCCAGCGGGCACGACGGGGCCCAGGGGGGGCGCGACGGGGCCTAACGAGCGCGACGGGGCCCAGGGGGGGCGCGACGGGGCCTAGGGGGCGCGACGGGGCCTAGGAGGCGCGACGGGCGGAAGCGGTAGGCGGGGGGATCCTAACCTAAGCGAGATACCATGTTAACGTAGAAACGAATGATTACTAGAGGTGGAAACCTAGAACAAATACTAGTTGGTTGTACTCACTAGAAGCATACCTCAGTCTAGCCTATAACTTCTACATAGATAATATGTATAAGTTGACACACCCATCTGCTGTCTTCTCCACCACTCCTCCCCGTTAGATTAGATCTTCTCCCCCTTCCCTTCCCTCCCACCTCGCCCATGACTCATGCTCCTATCTTACCGTACTCCATTTTCTAGCCTCTGCTTCTGAATATGCTCTAAGCAGAGCTTTGTTACACCTTGCGGAGGTGCTACATTTTCAAAATCACACTGTATGAAGCAAGTTTCTTATGTACACAACCATTCCAAATTGACCACCGCCACCACAATATCCCGAGTCCTGATTCCTTGCCCGGGCGTGCAGCAGCAGTGTATTGCTGTTGCCTCCTGCTCCATGGCGCATTGCATTGCCTCCTGCCCAAAACCACATTGCATTGTGCCGTGCCTGCACTGGTCGTTTCAACGCACAGCCACCCTCTGTGGCGCAACCCCCCTTGTCGACACCACCACCACCACCACCACCATTTCCCCCCTCTTCACTCCCCTCCCCATCACTACTGCCCCATTGATCCGTCCCCCTCACTCCCTCACAACTGCCCCATTGCTCCCCCTCACTCCCCACCGCTGCTGCCCCCATCCTCGTCCTCCTCGTCCTCTAGAGGGGAGAACTCGTCCCTGAGAAGCCCCTCCCTCAGCGCGTTCTGGTCCAGCGCCACGGCCGCCAACAACTTGCAGTCCACTTGACTTGACACGCCCCCCCCATCTCCCACGCAGCGCCACTCACTGCCACGCACGCCCTATCATACCACCAGTCTTCTTACTCTTCACACCCCCCTCCTTAGCCACCATGTCCCTTCCCCTTCCCCCCCTCTTCCCCCCCACCCCTCCATCCCCCACCCTCTTCCCCCTCACTCCCCACCACTACTGCCCCCATCCTCCTCCTCCAGAGGGGGGAACTCGTCCATAAGCAGCCCTTCTCTCAGCGCGTTCTGGTACAGCGCCACGGCCGCCAGCACCTTGCAGTCCGCTGACTGGCGCCAGATGCTGCTGAGCGGCCGCACGTGCACCTTGATCAACTCGCCCTCGTGCCGCAGACCCGTCTGCCGGCCCTGTAGCCTTGCGATGCGCTGGGATGGGAGGGGGGTGTGAAGAGAGGGGAAAGTGATGGGAGCGAGGGATGGCAGCCAGCACCTTGCAGTCCACTGACTGCCGCCAGATGCCACTCAATGGCTGCACATGCACGTTGATCAGCTCGCCCTCGTGCTGCAGGCCCGTCTGCCGGCCTTGGAGCCTGGCTATGTGCTAAATGGTCCGAGGGGGCGGGGGAGTGGTGGGGGAAAAAAGGAGGGAGGGAGGGAAGGGAGAGAGAGGAATGAAGGGGCAGGGATGGAAGGGAGGGAGGTTGCATGTTAATCACCCCGTCCTCGTGCTGCAGGTCTGTCTGCCAGCCTTGGAGCCATACTGGAGAAAAAGACCGCAATGAGCCACTAAGTTAAGAACTGGAGGTGTACGTATGTTTCGGCCGGAGCCGTCGTCTGCGCCATAGGATTACAGCCATGGAGCCTAAAGCGCTGGCGACGGCTCCAGCCGAAGCGTACGTACGCCTCCATTTCTTTCCTTAGTGACTCAACTAGTTGAGGACACACAGCTTGCTGCGTGTTGTATCCTTTAAACTCTCTGCAGAGCAGGAGGGACATGAGAATTTGGTAGTTGCGGGTGTGGGATGGATTGGTGGGAGGGAACTTACAGCAGCTGACACGGTGAGTGAGTCATGAGAGGATTGCTGAGGCGCCTCAAAAGTCATGTCATTGGAACTTACAGCAGCTGACACTGTGGCGCGGTACAGGAAGAGAAGAATGCCCTCGTCACACCCGCCCTGAGGGGACACGGGGAGAGAAAGACGGAGGGAAGAGAGGAGAGAGAAGGGGGGCGAGGAGTTACAAGGCGAAGTGTGCGAGGAGGAGACGAAAGCAATTGGTAAAAGAAGTGATAGGGGGGTGGACACTTAGAAAGATCAATTGGTTACACAAGTGGAAATGAGGTGGTGAAGGGGGGGGTTGGTGGGAGAATGGGAGGGTGGGTGTGTATGATCGATGGCAAAAGGCGAGAAGAAGAATACACAGGGTCGTATAGAAGGAGGAAAGAACCAACGCAGGAGGTGGAACAGCGTGAGTGGCAAGCACACATGATTTCTTTTTATTTTCTTTTCTTTTCTTCTTCTTCTTCTTGAAAGTTGGAGCTGCGAGCAGAGCAGAGCAGCACGCACCGGGGAAGGCAGCATCTGCTGGCCGGTGGAAGGGCCCAGGAAGGCAGTAAGGTTGATGAGGTGATCGTGGCGCACCGTGATGCCTGTCTCCTCCTTCACCTGGGATGCAGCAGTGGTGGGCGGGCGGGGCACTTGCAGGGTGGTTTCACGTTGACTGGAAGAGGTGGTTTGTGGCAGTTCTGCGAAGCAGCAAAGGGGTCGAGTCGAGCCACAGCTGTCGCTAAGGGCTGGTTGCTAAGGGCGCAGCAACGGGGCAGGAGGAGAAGGTTGCTGTGTGAGCACAGAGCAGAAAGAGGTGGAGTGGAGAGAGACAAATCACCAAAGAGCCAGAAGCAGAGAGCTGGACTCTCCAAGAAAGGAACAAGAGTCGCAATCAGAGCTGGAACGAGGCAACAAACTGCAATTGAGAGTCTGAGAACAGACCGACCGACCGACCGACCGACGGACGGACTGACCAATCAACCAACCAAGCAACCAACCAAGCAACCAACCAAGCAACCAACCAAGCAACCAACCAAGCAACCAACCAAGCAACCGACCAAGCAACCAGCCAAGCAACCAAGCAGGCAACCAAGCAAGCAAGCAACCAAGCAACCAACCTCCTTGGCCGCAGTGCCAACGAACTCGCCATGATTGCCATCCAGCATGCCAGCTGGCATCTCCAGTAGTACCCGCCCCACAGGCACCCGCGCCTGGGGGGAGAGAGAGAGGGGCGAGAGGGGGAGAGCGGGAGAGCGGGGGAGAGGGGGAGAGAAGGAGAGAGGGAGATTGATTAGGTATTGCAAGGGGATGCTGCAAACGAGTGTTGGGAGTCGGTAATCAGGGCTGATAATGGGAGGGGGCAAGAAAACGGTGACAATAGGTGTGTGGAGAGTGAGTAAGACGAATGAGTAATTGAGTGAGGGAGTAAGTGAGTGAGTGAGTGAGTGCACGAGTGAGTGAGAGAAAGAGCGGCAGCCTGCTCGGTGAGAACAACATAGACAGTGTGGGAACCCACCTGGCCGTCCCCCCCATCCCCCCCATCCCCCCCATCCCCCCCATTCCCCCCATCCCCCCCATTCCCCCCATCCCCCCCATTCCCCCCATTCCCCCCATTCCCCCCATTCCCCCCATTCCCCCCATCCCCCCCATTCCCCCATCCCCCCCATTCCCCCCATCCCCCCCATTCCCCCCATCCCCCCCTGCCAGCACTGCTTGCAGCAGCATGAAGATACACACAGTCAGTGTGAGAGAGAGAGAGAGAGAAAGAGAGACCACCTGTTCAGTGAGAACTACGTAGTCAGTGTGGGAATGCGCCTGGCCATCTCCCCCTGCCTGCACTGCTCGCAGCAGCATGAAAATGCCCACTGCAGGGCCCCGTGCAAACACTATGCCTGGGAGCTGGCTTGAGAGGGGGTGGATTGAGTGGGGTGAAGACGAAAGGAGAAAGGCGGGGGAAGAGGATATGTACGAAGGTACTCACCGCAGGGCCCTGGGCAAATACTATGCCTGGGAGCTGCATGCAGGTGAGGATAGAGGGTACGAGGAGAAGGCAGAGAAAACATGCCTCATGCCTCATGCCTCATGCCTCATGCCTCACCTTGGCGCCTGTAGCGACGTCCACCACATCCGCCTTGAACTTGACGAACCCCACCTTCTTGGACCCAAACATGTCCACGCTCTGGAAGGGCAAGGAAGCGAGGGAGGGGCAAGGAGGGAGTAGAGGACGCGGAAGGGGCAGAGATTCGAGGTAGGGGCAACGGAGAAGCGAATGCGGGGAAAAGGGAGGGAGCAGAGGGAGAGGGAGAGGCGAAGGAGAGAGAGGGTTATCGAGTTTGCAGAGAGAAAGAAGGTGGGAGATTTGAAAAGGTGAAGGAAGGAAGAATGCTTAACTCGGAGAGGTGAAGGGAGATAGTGAATGCTAACTCGGAGAGGTGAAGGGAGATAGTGAATGCTTAACTCGGAGAGGTGAAGGGAGATAGTGAATGCTTGACTTGGAGAGGTGAAGGGAGATAGTGAATGCTTAACTCGGAGAGGTGAAGGGAGATAGTGAATGCTTAACTCGGAGAGGTGAAGGGAGATAGTGAATGCTTGACTTGGAGAGGTGAAGGGAAATAGTGAATGCTTAACTCGGAGAGGTGAAGGGAGATAGTGAATGCTTAACTCGGAGAGGTGAAGGGAGATAGTGAATGCTTAACTCGGAGAGGTGAAGGGAGATAGTGAATGCTTAGCTCGGAGAGGTGAAGGGAGATAGTGAATGCTTAACTCGGAGAGGCCAAGCTCACTTGCACAGTGATCCCGTGGTGGAGAGCGCACTTGAATCAAGTCTAGTTTTGAGGCGCCTCAACTCAGAGCAAGCCTGAGAGCGCTCACCTCAACTCAGAGCAAGCAAAGAGCGCTCACCTCAACTCAGAACAAGCCTGACCTGCACAGTGATCCCATTGAGAGCGCACTTGGCGCCGTCACACCCCCCCTGCGCGCCCAGCAGCCCGTTGCCCGCCACCATCTGCTGCAGCCACGCCACGACGGGCGGCGACAGCACTGCTGCTCTGATCGGGGGGAAGAAGGGGGGACGGAAGGGTGGGGGGGGATGGGAGAGCCACTGCAGCCACGCCACGACGGGGGAAGGCAGCACTGCTGCTGTGATTGCGGAGAGAGGGAGGAGGGGAGGGACGGGGAAGGGGGGAAAGGAGGGCAGGCCGGGGTGGAGGAAGAGTGGGGGGGTGGGGGGGAGTACAGCTGCTCTGGTATGGGAGACGAGCAGGGGGAGGGGGAGAGGGAGGGGGAAGGGAGGTGTAGGGAGAGGTGTGCAGCGGAGGGGCGGTGCGAGGGGAGGGGTGAGTCATGAGCGAGAGGAGGAAGCGGGCATCATTTGAGAATGGAATAGGGGACAAGTTAGAGAGGGAGGGGAGGAAGGGAGGAGAGGAAGGGAGGGGAGGAAGGGAGGAGAGGAAGGGAGGAGAGGAAGGGAGGAGAGGAAGGGAGGAGAGGAAGGGAGGGGAGGAAGGGAGGGAGAGGAAGGGAGGAGAGGAAGGGAGGAGAGGAAGGGAGGAGAGGAAGGGAGGAGAGGAAGGGAGGAGAGGAAGGGAGGAGAGGAAGGGAGGAGAGGAAGGGAGGAGAGGAAGGGAGGAGAGGAAGGGAGGAGAGGAAGGGAGGAGAGGAAGGGGGAGGGGAGGAGGGAGGGAGGGAGAAGGGAGGAGAGGAAGGGAGGAGAGGAAGGGAGGAGAGGAAGGGAGGAGAGGAAGGGAGGAGAGGAAGGGAGGAGAGGAAGGGAGGGAGGAAGGGAGGAGAGGAAGGGAGGAGAGGAAGGGAGGAGAGGAAGGGAGGAGAGGAAGGGAGGGAGGAAGGGAGGAGAGGAAGGGGGAGAGGAAGGGAGGAGAGGAAGGGAGGAGAGGAAGGAGGAGGAGGGAGGAGAGGAAGGGAGGAGAGGAAGGGAGGAGAGGAAGGGAGGAGAGGAAGGGAGGAGAGGAAGGGAGGAGAGGAAGGGAGGGAGGAGGAGAAGGAAGGGAGGAGAGGAAGGGAGGAGAGGAAGGGAGGAGAGGAAGGGAGGAGAGGAAGGGAGGAGAGGAAGGGAGGAGAGGAAGGGAGGAGAGGAAGGGAGGAGAGGAAGGGAGGAGAGGAAGGGAGGAGAGGAAGGGAGGAGAGGAAGGGAGGAGAGGAAGGGAGGAGAGGAAGGGAGGAGAGGAAGGAGGAGAGGAAGGGAGGAGAGGAAGGAGGAGAGGAAGGGAGAGAGGAAGGGAGGAGAGGAAGGGAGGAGAGGAGGAGGAGAGGAAGGGAGGAGAGGAAGGGAGGAGAGGAAGGAGGAAGGAGGGAGGAGAGGAAGGAGGAGAGGAAGGGAGGAGAGGAGGGGAGAGGAAGGGAGGAGAGGAGGGAGGAGAGGAGGAGAAGGGGAGGAGGGGAGAGGAAGGGAGGAGAGGAAGGGAGGAGAGGAAGGGAGGAGAGGAAGGGAGGAGAGGAAGGGAAGGGAGGAGAGGAAGGAGAGAGAAGGAGGAGAGGAAGGGGGAGGAGAGGAAGGAGGAGAGAAAGGGAGGAGGGGAA
>BQMB01001504.1:12500-160662 GCA_027943415.1 Closterium sp. NIES-67 | reverse complement strand
ATCCCTCCTGTGCCGGCTACGTGGAGCAGAGCGACATCCACACGCCCTTCATCATCATTCAATCTACCTATATCCCCCCCTCACCCCCACCCCCCTTCGCTTCACTTGTTTCTCCCCTTCTACCCCGCCTCCCCTTCCCTCACCCAGCTACGTGGAGCAGAGCGACATCCACACGCCCTTCATCACCATCCGCGAGTCGCTGCAGTTCAGCGCCGCTCTGCGCCTGCCCTCCACCACCTCGCTTGCTGACAGGGCGCTCGTGGTGCAGGAGGTGCGTTAGGGCGGCACGTGGGTGGAAAAGGTGTGGGTGTGAGTGTAAGGGCATAGGTGCACGGGAGGGATAGGTGTTTGTGGCACCGGGCATGCTGCTCTGCGCCTGCCCACCACCACGTTGCCTGCTGACAGGGCGCTCGTGGTGCAGGAGGCGAGACAGATGGTTCTGGTAGCATGGGTTGCATGAGTTCGGTCGCATTGGCATGGGTGCTTGGTTGGGCCGAGGTTGCTGCTGCGGCTCTGCGCCTGCCTCCGCCACCTCTGCTGCCGACAGGGCGCTCGTGGGGCAGGCGGTGAGGGTAATTGCGTGGGTGGCATGAGTAGTTGGGTGGGCCTAGGCTGCTGCGGTGCCCTGCCTGCCGCCACCTCGTCTGCAGACAGGGTGTGCATGGTGCAGGAGGTGTGTGCAATGGCATGGGTGGTATGAGCGGATTGGCATTGGCGCATGGATTCATGGGAGCATGGACGCATGGGGTGGTTGTGTGGTTGTGTGGTTGTGTGATTGTGTGATTGTGGAACAGAGAACGCGGCTCTGCGCCTGCCCGCCACCGTCTCGCCCGCTGACTGCGCGCTCGTGGTGCAGGCGGTGTGAGAGATGGTGCTGGTAGGTGGGTGGCCTCAACACTTCGACTCCCTTCTTGCTCCCCCCCCCCCCCCCTCCACCCACTTTTTCTACTTCCGTTGACTGCCAGGCCAGGCCATGGACTTCCTGGAGCTGCACAACATAGCAGACACGCTGGTAAGCGGGGCAGGCCCACACCTGCTCTCATCTTTCTCCTCTTTCCTTCCTTCCCTACCCCACCCCCCTCCCCCTCCCCCCCCCTTCCTCTCCCCGGCCAGGCCATGGACCTGCTGGAGCTGCACGACATAGCGGACACGCTGGTGGGGTTCATTGGCATCAACGGGCTGACAGTGGAGCAGGCGAAGCGGCTGACCATAGGCGTGGAGCTGGTGGCCAACCCCAGCGTCCTCTTCCTGGACGAGCCCACCAGTGGGCTGGACAGCCGCGCGGCTGACATTGTCGTGCGCGGGATCAGGAACATTGCTGGCACCGGGAGGAGGTGAGGGGGGGGAGAGGGGAGGGAGGGAGGGATGGGGGGAGGGAGAGGGGAAGGGAGGGGGGAAGGGAGGGCGAAATAGTTGGAGGGAGGGTGGCATGGAGGAAAAGGGTTTGGGGAGCAAGCAGCAGCTGTTGCTGACCAGGAAGGGTGGGTTCATTCCCTGTCAGAAGGCAGCATATTCTGAGATATAATAGCCCCTCGCTCCCCACCCTCTGTTCCCCCCAACTCCGCTCTACTTTTGCCACCCACTCTGCACTATCTCTCATCCACTCTGCACTATCTCTCACCCACTCTGCCCTATCTCTCACCCACTCTGCCCTGTCTCTCACCCGTTCTGCCCTATCTTACCCACTCTCCTCCCCCCCCCTCCCCAGCACCATCTGCACGATCCACCAGCCGAGCCGGCGGCTCTTCTTTGCGTTTGACTGGCTGTACCTCATGAAGCGCGGGGGTGAGGTCGTCTACTTCGGCCCATCGGCCACAACGGCTGCGACCTCCTGGTGGGTTGCATGTGGTGCTAGGGGTTTGAATGTGGTTATTAGTGGGTTGTGGCCTTGCTGGCAGTTTACCCACAGTGTGTTAGTGGGTACCACTTCCTGCGGGCCACCGTGTTATGATGCATCGATTGCGGCACTTCACTGCGTCGCTGTGATCTCTGGATGAAGCATGCACATGCTAGTGCCTGCCAGCTTCGCTTTCACCCCTTCATGCATGCATGCATCCCCCACCTTCATCTTCCACCATTCCCCACTTAACTCCATACCAAAATCATCCATCCTACGCCGGATCCTCAAGGTGTGATGATTTTTTTTTTGAGTCGACTAAAAAATAGACTCATAACACTCTCTTAACTCCAAGCCAAAATCCTCCATCCTATGTCGGAACTATCTCCTCTCCCACACCCTCCACCCCTGCCCCCCCACCTCCCTTTCCACACAGAGTTACTTCGAGTCCCTGCCTGGCTGCCAAGTGCCGGGACGACCAGAACCCTGCCACCTGTAAGTGCACCTCCACCCCTCTACTCTCCCCCCCTTTCCTCCCCTCCTGCACTCTTGCTCCCCATCTCCACCCCTCTCTCCACCCCTCTCCCTCTCCCCCCCCCAACCCACCCCTCTCTTCTTTTCTCTCCCAATCTGCCCCCTCCACCCAATTACCACCCTCACATTCCTCGTCAACCATAGGGAGCAGGTGCATACCCAAGTTCAGCTCTCCTCCTCCACCTCATTTCTTGCCCCACTCCTTCCCTCCACTCGTCCCCTCTGCCCCTCCCCTCTCCCCCTCCTCCCGCTACCCCCCTCCTGGGTTATTCCATCACTGTCAACGTGTTGTGGCAGATATGCTGGAGATGATAGGGGCGGGCATTGGCCATGCGTCCATGCGCGACTTTGCGCTGGACTACGCTGAGAGTGTGCTCGCTGCAGACAACCGTGAGCTGCTGCCCTTGCTGCCATTGCTTCCTTCTTTGCTGACTGTGTGCCCATGCATCCACATGTCCACGCATCCACGTGTCAACGCATCCACGTGTCCACGCATCCACGTGTCCATGCGTCCATGCCTCCATGTGTCCATGCATCCATGCCTCCATATCCGTGCATCCATGCATCCATGCCTCCATATCCATGCATCCATGCATCCATGGAGGAATTTCTCTGGTCTATGCATTGCTCCTTCGTGCTTCCTTGCTCATACTGCCTTGCTATTTTCCACTGCTCCTTGTTTCGTCTCTCTCTCATTGTTAACACTTCATAGTTCGTAAGATGTCCTTACGTCCTCCTCCATTCCCAACTGTCCACATGTTGCCACTCTCCTCTCCCCACTTACTTCCTACCCCCAGAGGACCAGCTGGACGCAATTCGCTTTGGCAAGGGCGACCACGGCCCCTCTAATCCCCTTACCCACTCCTTCTACTCCCACGTTCTCCCCCCCCTCCTCTCCCGCCCTCCCGCAGAGGAGCAGCTTGACGCCATTCGCTATGGCAAGGGCGAGTACGGTCCTGAGCCGTCGGTGCACGGGTATGCGGCGTCGTGGGGCACGATGACGCGCATGGTGTTCCTTAGGCAGTTCCACACGTACTGGCGCAACGTGTCCTACAGGTGGGTTGGATCACTGGGTGCCATGCAGGTGGGTGAGTCGGTGCTCTCTCAAAGCACCCCTTCTGGTGCACATACGCGTCGAATGGGGCACGGTGACGCGCATGGTGTTCGTGCGCCAGGTCCACACGTACTGGCGCAACGTGTCCTACAGGTTGGTGGGTGCATGGGTCCGTGTGTGGGTGGGTGGGTCCGTGTGTGGGTGGGTGGGTCCGTGGGCCCGTGGGTCCGTAGGTGGATGGGTGGGTGCGTGGGTGAGGCACCTTACTTGCCTCGACGCATCACAAACAAGCATGTGGGCTTGAGCCCGTGGCAAATACTGAACATCTGTTGATTCGCTTTGTGCAGAGTGAGAGTGAGAGTGAGAGTTTAGCATCCCCCTCCCTCTCACCCTACTGCCCTCCCCTCCCCACCCCACAGCTTTGGGCGCATCATGTTCTCCATCATTCTTGGGCTCATTCTCGGCAGCGCCTTCTGGCAGGTGGGTTGGCGAGGGGGGGAAGGTGAGGGTGGGTGGGGTGGGGGAAAGTCGAAGGGGGGGGGAGGGGGGTATGGGAGGGGAGGTCTGATGGGATTATGGGAACATGCCAGAGGCTGCATTATGGAAGCATGGGATGAAACTACACATTGCATATGGGAGGATGTGCTACGTCTGTGATGCACTGCCACGTGGTGTGATGCACTGCACGTGGGTGTGATGCACTGCCACGTGGGTGTGATGCACTGCCACGTGGTGTGATGCACTGCCACGTGGTGTGATGCACTGCCACGTGGTGTGATGCTGCACTGCCACGTGGTGTGGTGCACTGCCACATGGTGTGGTGCACTGCCACGTGGTGTGATGCACTGCCACGTGGTGTGATGCACTGCCACGTGGTGTGATGCACTGCCACGTGGTGTGATGCACTGCGACGTGGGTGTGATGCGCTGCCACGTGGGTGTGATGCGCTGCCACGTGGGTGTGATGCGCTGCCACGTGGGTGTGATGTACTGCCACATGGTGTAGTGCACTGCCACATGGTGTGCTGCACTGCACGTGGGTGTGATGCACTGCCACGTGGGTGTGATGCGCTGCCACGTGGGTGTGATGCACTGCCACGTGGTGTGATGCACTGCCACGTGGTGTGATGCACTGCCACGTGGTGTGATGCACTGCCACGTGGGTGTGATGCACTGCCACATGGTGTGGTGCACTGCCACGTGGGTGTGATGCATTGCCACGTGGGTGTGATGCGCTGCCACGTGGGTGTGATGCACTGCCACGTGGTGTGATGCACTGCACGTGGGTGTGATGCACTGCCACGTGGGTGTGATGCGCTGCACGTGGGTGTGATGCGCTGCCACGTGGGTGTGATGTACTGCCACATGGTGTGGTGCACTGCCACATGGTGTGGTGCACTGCCACGTGGGTGTGATGCACTGCCACGTGGGTGTGATGCGCTGCCACGTGGGTGTGATGCACTGCCACGTGGTGTGATGCACTCCACGTGGTGTGATGCACTGCCACGTGGTGTGATGCACTGCCACGTGGGTGTGATGCACTGCCACATGGTGTGGTGCACTGCCACATGGTGTGGTGCACTGCCACATGGTGTGGTGCACTGCCACGTGGGTGTGATGCACTGCCACGTGGGTGTGATGCGCTGCCACGTGGGTGTGATGCACTGCCACGTGGTGTGATGCACTGCCACGTGGTGTGATGCACTGCCACGTGGTTCCCTGCCACATGGTGTGGTGCACTGCCACGTGGTGTGATGCACTGCCACGTGGTGTGATGCACTGCCACGTGGTGTGATGCACTGCCACGTGGGTGTGATGCACTGCCACGTGGTGTGGTGCACTGCCACATGGTGTGGTGCACTGCCACGTGGTGTGATGCACTGCCACGTGGTGTGATGCACTGCCACGTGGTGTGATGCACTGCCACGTGGGTGTGATGCACTGCCACATGGTGTGGTGCACTGCCACATGGGTGTGGTGCACTTCCACGTGGTGTGATGCACTGCCACGTGGTGTGATGCACTGCCACGTGGTGTGGTGCACTGCCACATGGTGTGGTGCACTGCCACGTGGTGTGATGCACTGCCACGTGGGTTGCTGCACTGCCACATGGTGTGGTGCACTTCCACGTGGTGTGTGACCCTCTTCCTCCCCCAAGAGCTATACCCTCCTTGTACTGCCACACCTCCAGATCCTCAGGATGTTCCACCCCCAAACAAAATTGCACCGCCCTCCATCCTTTCCTCTCACCCCCGTGCTCTGTCTCCCTCTCACCCCTCTCTTCCCTCTCTTTTGTTCCCCATGTCGCTCCCCCCTGTCTTCCCCCCCAGATCAACTACACCACCATACCCGGCTTCGCATCCCGCCAGGGCTCATCTACGTGGCTCTGGTTTTCGTTGCTGTGGTCAACGCCAACAACGTCATTCCACAGGTACAGGGATAGAGTCACATTGATAAAGTCACATGGATAGAGTCACATGTCTCATGTCCTCTTGGTTACAGTTTCATCTCGCATGTCATGTTGCAGGTTCCAGAAACAGACCGTATGTTTCCCCATCCCGGCCAACATTGTCCCCTCCCCATTCCAGGTGAAAACGCCCAACATGTACTCTGCGTTGCTGTGATGTTGGAGTCAATTCAGCATCACTCCAACTCCCCTCATTACCCCATCCCACCCTGCCCCTTCCCCCTCCCCCCTCTCTCCTCCCCCCTCCCCTCTCCCTTCCCCTCCAGGCGAATAATGAGCGCCCTGTGTACTACCAAAAAAGGCGTTCAGCATGTACTCTGGGTTCCTGTGACATCTGAGTCGACTCATAAGAAACCTATAACTCCCCCCTTCCCCCCCATTCCCCCACACAGGTGCATGCTGAGCGGCCTGTGTACTATCGGGAGAAGGCGTTCAACATGTACTCATGGTTCTGGTGGCGCCTGAGCCCCCCTCTCCCCTCGTCAGTCACCTAGTAGCCCCTTCCCCTCCTCCCTGGCTCCCCTCCCCCCCACACAGGTGAACGCAGAGCGGCCTGTGTACTACCGAGAGAAGGCGTCCAACATGTACTCTGCGTTCCTCTACAACCTCTCCTGGGGACTCATAGAGGTGCGTGGGGAGAGGGGGGGAGAGCAGGGGAAGAGGTGGAGAAGGGCGCAGAGCAGACAGGCTTGTAAAAGGAGTGTGGGTGGGTGTTCCAGCAGCGGTTGGCTAGAGAGAAAGCATGCAACATGTACTCTGCGTGCCTTTACAACCTCTCCTCCCCGGGAAGGGACTCATAGAGGTGCGTGGGGGAAGGGTTTAAGTAAGCACGCTTGAGATCAGATGACAAAAAGCAAGTTGCCTCGAGTCGACTCAAAAGTCCCATCTCGGTCAGTGCCCTCTCCCAAAGCCCCATCTTCTGCCTTTCCTAACCAGCTCATTTGTCCGCCCTTGCCTCCCTTCCCTCCCCCCACTCCTCCCCCCCAGATGCCCTACCTGGCGCTGACGACGCTCATCTTCTGCAGCATCTGCTTCGGCATGGCGGGCGTGGCCACGGGCAGCGCTAGCGACTTCTTCCTCTTCTGGGTCAACTTCTTCCTCTACTCCGCGTGCATCACCTACTATGGCATCTTCATGGCCATGCTCACGCCCAACGCCGAGGTGGGTGCATGTGCTGTGATGTGTTGGCTAGTTGGTGCTCTGGGTGCGTATATGTGTGCAGTCATGTTTTTCTCCCCTTCCTTTCAATTCTTCCTCTACTTCGCATGCATCACCTATTATGGCATCTTCATGGCCATGCTCACGCCCAATGCTGAGGTGGGTGCATGCGTGTTGATACGTGGGTACTCTGGTATGTGTGTGTATGTGTGCGGCGGGCACGTGTTTGTCCTCCGCTCCGGATGCATCATGCACTGTAGGATGTTTATGGCCATGCATCCATGCTCACGCCCAATGCTGAGGTGGGAGCATGCGTGTCAGTGAATTGTAGGTTGGTGGGTTGGTGCTATGGTGTGTGTTTATGTGGGGGCATACACGTGCTCTTCCTCTAATGAGTCAGCTTCTTCCTCTACTCTGCATGCGTTACCTACCACAGCTACCACAGCATGTACACGTAAGTGAGATCCCACGGACCTCCACCCATTGCAGGCAGAGCTGCAGGATGATGACTCACCCTGTCCTCCCTCTCCCCATCCCTCATCCCCCCACCCCCATGCATTCCCCCCCTCCAGACTGCCACTGTGATCATCCCCATGTAAACATCTGGAACATCACATCCGGCTTCACAATCCCCAAGGCCCACATCCCCAGCTGCTTCTCCCTCCATTTGAACCCTCCATTCTCCCCCCTTTTCTCCCCCTTTCTCCCCCCTTTCTCCCCTCTTTCTCCCCTCCTTTCCCCCCCCTTTCTCCCCCCCTTTCTCCCCCCCTTTCTCCCCCCTTTTCTCCCCCCCTTTCTCCCCCCTTTCTCCCCCTCTTTCTCCCCCCCTTTCTCCCCCCCTTTCTCCCCCCTTTCTCCCCGACCCCCCCTTCCAGACGGCCACGGTGATCATCCCTGTGATAGTAAACATCTGGAACATCACCTCGGGCTTCATGATCCCCAAGACTGACATCCCCAACTTCTGGGTGTGGCTGTACTACCTCAACCCCACCCAGTTCGCCCTCAACTCCCTCCTCTCCGTAGCCTTCTACTGCGACACCACCACTCCCGGTGCCCCTTGCTCCCCTGCCGGCTGCTCTAGCAACCCGGCTGCTTGCCCCAGCTGCACGTGTGCTCGACTGTCGGACCAGGGGAATGTGCTGGTATGGAGTGTGGCAGAACCGCAGCGGTCACTGAACAGGGGCAATGTGGGATACAATGTGCTCGCGCTGCTGGCTTTTATTGTCGTGTTCAGGGCGGGGGCGTATCTCGGGCTGCGCTTTATCAAGTATAACCGGCGCTAGGTGGGGCGCTGGAGTGGTGTAGTAGTAGTGGTGTAGCTGGTCCGGTGGATGTGGGATCGGGAGGTGCGTGGGGATTGGAGTAGAGTAGGTGTGGAAGGGTGGGCATGGCTGTCTGGACAAGTGGACTGGGGTCTATGGCTGGTCAAAAGGTTTACGTGCCTCATGGAAATAAAGCTTAATATATCGTAGTTGCTTTGTTGATAGGTTGACTGGGCTGTAGGAACACCAATATGGCAATCAGTGTGCACCTTGTTTCCATTTATTAGAACCAGTTAGCCCTCCCATCGTAATCCTCTATCTAGGCCAACTTGTATGGTTTAAACTTTGCATGCATGTGTGGATATACGCCCACCCTTGTTTGGCTGTTCATGCCACGTACAAAGGGTACGTACGAAATAAGCAGCAATAATAGAAATTTATACCACCAATCGGAAGCAGAGAGTATCTACAACATAACATAAATCAACCAGATGCACGGATTCATGTGTGACTGTTGGCATGGATGGGAATAGCTTACCGTATTCCCCCGGATAAAACACCCGCTGGAATTAATCACCCATGGGTGGTTTGGGCGGACCTGGGTGCTTTATTAAACTGGATATTCATACCACCCTAGTTTTTGGCATGAAACCTATACACCACCCCCCTGGTTCATTTTCACTGTATTTCTTTAGATTTTGCCTCTTATCAGAGTGTATCAGACTCGAGCGTCACTGAGCAGTGCAAGCTCGACGCGAATTGGTTCAATGCGGTGTAGAACCAGGGGTGACTTTATCAGACTATTTACTCTGATTAGTCTGAAATCTCAGACCGGTGTAATTGTCAACTTATACATATTATCTATGTAGAAGTTATAGGCTAGACTGAGGTATGCTTCTAGTGAGTACAACCAACTAGTATTTGTTCTAGGTTTCCACTTCTAGTAATCATTCGTTCTCACTTTGACATGGTATCACGCGTAGGTTAGCATCCCCCACCTACCGCTTCCGCCCGTACCCTAGCTAGGCCACGTCGCGCCTCCTAGCCCCGTCGCGCCTCCTAGCCACGTCGCCCCCCTCCTGGGCCACGTCGCGCCACCCTAGCCCCGTCGCGCCACCCTAGCCCTGTCGCGCCCCTCCTGGGCCCCGTCGCGCCTCCTAGCCCCGTCGCGCCCCTCCTGGGCCCCGTCGCTCCACCCTAGCCCCGTCGCGCCACCCTAGCCCCGTCGCGCCCTGCCTAGCCTCGTCGCGCCCGCTCGGCCTCGTCGCGCCCTGGCTGGCTCCGTCGCGCCCGCCTGGCCCCGTCGCGCCCTGCCTGGCCCCGTCACGCCCTGCCTAGCTCCATCGCGCCCTGCCTGGCCCCGTCGCGCCCGCTCGGCCCCATCGTGCCCTGCCTGGCTCCGTCGCGCCCACCTGGCCCCGTCGCGCCCTGCCTAGCCCCGTCGCGCCCTGCCTGGCCCCGTCGCACCTGCCTGGCCCCGCCGCGCCTCCCTGGCCCTGCCGCGCCTGCCTGGCCCCACCGCGCCTGCCTGGCCCCGCTGCACCTGCCTGGCCCTGACGCGCCTGCCTGGCCCCGTCGCGCCCTGACTGGCTCCGTCGCGCCCGCCTGGCCCCGTCGCGCCCTGCCTGGCCCCGTCGCGCCCTGCCTGGCTCCGTCGCGCCCTGCCTGGCCCCGTCGCGCCCGCTCGGCCCCGTCGCGCCCTGCCTGGCTCCGTCGCGCCCGCCTGGCCCCGTCGCGCCCTGCCTAGCCCCGTCGCGCCCTACCTGGACCCGTCGTGCCTGCCTGGCCCCGCCGTGCCTCCCTGGCCCTGCCGCGCCTGCCTGGCCCCGCCGCGCCTGCCTGGCCCCGCCAGCACCTGCCTGGCCCCACCGCACCTGCCTGGCCCCTTTGCCCCGGCTCGTCCTGCCGTGCCGCCTCGGGCTCCGTCTCCTCTGCTCGCCCGTGCTGAGGCGCTTTGCGGCCGCCGTGCTGGAGGGGGCAGTCGCTGTGTTCCTGCGTCGCTGTGTTCCTGTGGAGCTGTGCCGCTGACCCTGCACGATGGCGGACTTCGTGCTCTGACTGGACGCCGAGAGCCATGCGGTTGACTTCGCCGCCTGGCTCTCCGATCTCCGCCGCCACCTTACAGGTCAGCGCCAGGATGGCCACTCTTTGGTTGTCCATGTCGACGGCTTGCTCCCCCGCCCCCCCGCACCTGATCCCCTCCCTGCTGATCCCTCCTCTGATGACCGTGAGACCTTCTCTACTGCTGCGCTTGCCCGTGCGGTCTGGGACTCCCGCGATGCAGTCGCTCAGGTTGCCATTAGCCACGCCCTCCCTGTCTCTGAGCGCTCGCGTTTTGCTACTATTGAGACGGCCAAAGCTTACTTAGACGCTGTTATTGCCCGCTATTCCACACCCGCGTCTGCTTCTGCTGGTCGCCTGCTCTTCCCTATGCTTTTCCCAGACCTTGCAGCTTTCCCTACCGTCGCAGACTTTGCCACTCACCTGCGTGCCCTAGAGACCCGCTATCGCACTGCCAGCACTGCCGCCCAGCTCACTGCGCTCCCCCCCCTTTTCTGCATGACGCTCTATTTTATCGCCATGCGCTGGCCAGATCGCCTCGCTAGTGCTCGCGATCACTTTCTTAGCCAGCACCCGGGTGACCTCACTCTCACTGCCTTTGTCGACACCCTCACCGAGATCGAAACTCGCCAGCGCACTATCGCTCAGTCGAGCGGTGCGCCGGCAGTTTCTATCGTTCACGGTTGTGCCCCCTCCAAGTGTGCGTTCACTGACGTTTCGGCTGCGGTCGCCTCGGCGGCCCCTCTCACCGAGACGGCTGGTGCGGTCCACCCGCAGCAGCGCTCGCGCCGCGGTGGCCGTGGTCGCCAGGGGGGTAGGGGTGGTGGTGGCAGTAGTGGTGGTGACGGTAGTCCGCCTGCGGGGACTACCACTGGTGGGCAGGAGCAGAGCCCCAGCCGCAGCCGCCGCCCCAGCAGCAGTCACCGCCCTGGCAGCAGTCGCCGCAGCAGTGGGCCCGTCTCCCGCCTGGTTGGCCCGGCACCTCTGGAGGTAGTGGCCGTGGTGGCGGCCCGCGCAGCTTGGCGTCTACCGGCGGCTCCGGTGCTGTCACCTGCCAGTACCAGCTTCAGACCGGGCCTCTTCGCGGCACTCTGTGCCGCCGCCCGCACCCGACCGCCCGCTGTTTCCGCCGCCTCGACGATCTCTTTCGTCGTCGCTTTGGCCCGGCCCCGGACCTTCCCGACTGGCACAGCCTGCTCCGCCAGGGCGTGCCGATCTTTGAGTTAGACATGGATCAGCTAGGTGCTGCTTTGCATGCTTTGTATTCTGACGCTTCTAGTTTTGCTGGATCTTATTACCCTGTGTACTCTAGTTTAGGTGTTGCACCACTGTGTAGCTTAGCCTCCCCTGCTGCGTCAGGCGTAGGACTGCCTAGGTTGCCTAGTCTAGTCGCTGCACCGGCTCCGTCCCCGGCCTCCGCCACTGCGTCGCTGTCCTTCACTCTCGACTCCGGTGCTTCTGCCTGCTTCTTCCGCGACCGTTCCACGCTCACGCCGCTTGCTGCACCTGCTGTTGTCTCTCTCGCTGACCCCTCTGCGGGTCCTGTCGTCGCGCGCAGTTCTACGTCCCTTCCCTGTCCGGCAGTTCCCTCGGGCTCCCTTACTGGCCTCCACGTTCCCTCGTTCTCGAGGAACCTGGTTGGTGTCGGCTGTCTCCAGGACCTCGGCGTCACCACCACGTTCCCCGGGCACGAGCGGTTCGCTGTCTGTTCTGAGGCTGTCTCAGGTTCCCCCCTTGCGACGTTCCCCCGGGACCCGGTGTCCGGTCTGTTTACCCTAGACACCGCTTCCCCCCGGTTGGTGCGTCCTCCCAGGTCGCTGCAGCTTGCGCGTGTCGGTCCCTCACTCACCCCTCCCTTCTCTGGCACCACCGCTTAGGTCACCCTGCTCTCCCACGTCTGCGTCACATGTCCCAGCACGGTCTTGTCTTAGGTCTCCCCGCGTCGCTCCCTGCCCTTCCTCCCTCGACTGCGCCACCGTGCACGCCTTGCGTCGAGGGTCGGCTCCGCCGTGCTCCTCACTCCTCCTCGCTGCGTCCTGCTACCGCCCCCCTTTAGACCCTGCACCTGGACGTTTGGGGCCCTGCCCCCGTCCCCGGACCGCGCGGTGAGCGCTACTTCCTTGTGCTCGTCGACGACTACACGCGCTACACCACGGTGCTTCCCCTGGAGCGGAAGGCCGACGTGCCCGGCGTTCTTCTCCCGTGGGTTGTGGCTGCGCGTCTCCACCGCGGTCTCCCCGTGTTGTGTCTCCACTCCGACCGTGGCGGCGAGTTCGCCTCTGGTCGGCTTGGACAGTTCTGTCGTGCGGAGGGCATCACCCAGTTGTACACGTTGCCGGACTCGCCACAGCAAAATGGGGTTGCTGAGCGCCGCATCGGCTTGGTCATGGAGGTCGCCCGTACCTCCATGATCCATGCCGATGCCCCCCATTTTCTGTGGCCGTTCGCTGTTCGCTACGCTGCTCACCAGCTTAACCTGTGGCCACGCTCCCAGCGGCCGCAGGTTTCGCCGACCCTCCTTTGGACCGGGTCCCCCGGTGACGCGTCTGCGTTCCACGTCTGGGGCTGCCTTGCTCACGTTCGTGCCTCTGGCACGGACAAGCTCACTGCCCGCACTGTCCCCTGTGTCTTCCTCGGTTTCCCCCTGGACTCGTCTGACTGGCTTTTCTACCACCCGCCGTCTCACCGCTTCCTCCACTCTCGTGACGTCACCTTTGACGAGTCTGTCTCCTTCTACCGCCGCTTCCCTCACCGAGGTCTCCCAGTTGCCCCCCCCCTGTTCCTTGCTCCCTCTCCCCAGGTAGCCCCTGCCCCTCTCCCGCCTCGTCCTGCCCCGTCTGGTGTCTCTCACGTCACTCCCCTCCCGTCGGTTGTCCCCGTTGAGGAGTCTGCTGACTCTGGTGGTACCCCCGGTCTGTCCTTGCCGCGCCCCCCTTCCCCGGTGCCTCCGCCCACACTGTCGCAGTCGCCGACCCCGCTGCCGCCGCCGTCACCGTCGCTGCCGCAGCCGTCGCCGCTGTCGTCGCCGCTGCAGCCGTCGCCGCCGCCTCCACCATCGCTGCCGCAGCCGTCGCCGCTGTCGCCGCCGCCGCAGCTGTCGCCGCCACTGCCGCCGCCGCTCTTGGCCCCTGGGGGTGCTGGTGTGGAGGAGGGTGTTCGTCCTGCGGCTTCTGGGGGTGCCGCTGGTGTTGGAGGGGGTTCTCGCTCTGGGGGTGTTGGTTCTGGGGGTGCTGCTGTTGAGTGTTCTGCCGACGGTCGTTCCGCCTCTGCTGGTCCGAGAGTTCCGGCCCAGCCGTCGTCGCCGCCACAGCAGCCGTCGCCGCCGGTCTCCGCTCTCCGCCTGCTCGGCCTTCCCTCCCCGGACCGCGCGCCGGTGTCTCCCCCACCGCCTGCTGAGCTTCCTATCTACGGTCCTGTGTTCCCGCCGCCGGACTCGTCTCCGGCCCGTCTTCCTTCTCGTTCCCCTCCTGTGTCTCCTCCGCTGTCCCCTGACCCTACACCTCCGTCTCACGTTTGGGCTCGCCGTCCCTCCCGTGCTCGTCCCGTCTCTCCTGTCCTGCCCACCCACCCTATGTTGCTCCGTTCCCGCTCGTCTCGTCCTCCCCTCCTCCCGTCCCCTCCTCCCTCGTCCCTTGCTGTTGCACCTCCTCCGTTCTCTGACTACCTCCGTGCTGCTCGTCCCCTTGTCCCTCGGGTCCTTGCCTCTCTTGTTACCGACCCTGCTGTTCCTGTCTCGCGCCTTGACGCGCTTGTCGCTGCTGTCGCTGACTTCGCCTCTACCCGCCGCCTTGACTACGCTACCGCTCTGGTCTCTGACCCTGCCCGTCCTCCGTCCGTCGGGGGTGCTCCTGCCCTTGGCAGTGATGTCCTAGAGGACAGGCAGTACGAGCTGGCTTTCCTTTCCGAGGCTGCTCCCCATCTCTGCTCCATGCTGTTAGTCCCTGAGGGTGACCCAGACGCCTTCGACATCCCGACCCCTCGCACCTACGCTGAGGCCACCTCGGGACCTTGGGCCTCTCAGTGGATAGCTGCCATGGAGCAGGAGATGGCATCTTGGAGGTCCACCGGCACTTACGTCGACGCAGTTCCCCCGCCTGGGGTGAACGTAGTCGATGGTCGGTGGCTCTTCAAGGTGAAGCGCCCCCCTGGAGAGCCGCCTGTCTTCAAGGCGCGCTACGTGGCCAGAGGTTTCAGTCAGCGCGAGGGGGTTGACTTCTTCCAGACCTTCGCCCCGACCCCGAAGATGACCACTCTTCGGGCGCTGTTACACGTAGCAGCACAGCGTGACTACGAGCTTCACTCCCTCGACTTCTCTACTGCCTTTCTTCAGGGCAGCCTACACGAGCAGGTCTACCTGCGCCGACCACAGGGCTTCACTGGTTCCTTCCCTCCTGGGACCCAGTGGCTTCTCAGGCGCCCGGTCTACGGCCTGCGTCAGGCTCCCCGCGAGTGGCACGACACGCTACGTGCCACGTTAGCAGACCTGCAGTTCTTTCCGTCCTCTGCTGACCCTTCACTGTTTGTGCGTTCCGGCCAGACTCCGTTCTACATCCTTGTCTACGTAGACGACCTGGTCTTCGCTACTCCTGACAGGGACGCACTGGCCTCTGTGAAGGCTGAGCTGCTGAAGAGACACACCTGCACTGACCTTGGAGAGCTGCGTCGCTATCTTGGCCTACAGATCTCTAGGGACAGAGCAGCACGCACCATCACTCTGACCCAGTCACACTTGGTGCATCAGGTCCTTCAGAGGTTCGGTCTTCAGTTCTCCTCCGCACAGCCCACACCTCTACCCGTAGACCATGGGCTCTCTGCTCCCATTCCTGAGGAGCCAGTAGAGCCCAGTGGCCCCTACGCAGAGCTGGTGGGTTGCCTCATGTACCTGATGACTTGCACTCGCCCAGATCTTGCATACCCTCTCAGCATCCTGGCTCGCTTTGTGGCTACAGGCAGACACCGACCTCAGCACTGGTCTGCCGCTAAGAGGGTTTTGCGTTATCTTGCTAGTACATCAGGCATGGGGTTAGTGCTAGGAGGACGCAGGCCAGTGGTCCTTACTGGGCACACAGACGCTTCTTGGGCAGACGACTCTGAGACGCTCAGGTCGTCGGAGGGCTACTGTTTCAGCCTTGGTTCGGGTGCTATCTCTTGGAGATCCACTCGCTCGTCGTCTGTGGCTCAGTCTAGCTGTGAGGCTGAGATCTACGCTGGTGCCATGGCGGCACAGGAGCTCCGCTGGCTGACCTTCTTGCTCACAGACTTAGGTGAGCGGCCTAGCTCTGCCCCGGTCCTGTACGCTGACAACAGGGCCATGATACTCCTGTGTCAGGAGCCTTGGCTTGAGGGCAGAGCGAAGCATATCCAGCTGTGGTACTTCCTCCTGCGCGAGCTACAGCAGCGCCGCCAGGCCCGCGTAGTTCACTTGGCCTCAGGTGCCAACACAGCTGATATCTTTACTAAGGCGCTTGCGCCTAAAGATCATCAGCGGCACTGTGTACAGCTTGGTCTTGTTCCTGTAGCTGCTCCCCTGTTAGGATCCTGATTGTGTACTCTCTATTATATATGCCTGTCAGACTGGCCTTGTGGCCTTACCTCCGGTGGCTGGACTAGTAGTGCCACCCTGGCTTGCTTCAGTTTTGGTTGTATTCTTGCTGACTGGTCTCCAGACCCCTGCCTCAGTGGTTGGACTAGTAGTGCCGCCCTGAGCTGTTTGCTTCTTGTTTAGTTTCACCCCTTGTCTAGCCTAGGGGGTGTGTCAACTTATACATATTATCTATGTAGAAGTTATAGGGTAGACTGAGGTATGCTTCTAGTGAGTACAACCAACTAGTATTTGTTCTAGGTTTCCACTTCTAGTAATCATTCGTTCTCACTTTGACAGTAATGTGCAAACCTGAATTTCCAGATAACCCATTTTCTCAGTCCTGATTGATTCAGAGTAAGTTTTTGGGGATCGTGAACAATTCAGACCTGGCGCTAAGCCAGTACTGAGTTTCCAGAGTGCAACGCGTACAGACCCTGAAACCGACATCCCTGGGGTCCGCAGGTTCCCCCGAAATTTCGCCCGCTATCAGTGCTTCCCGCCCGCATCACATGCAGAATCCACACTCAGCAGGAAATCCCGCTTAGTCCAACGTGTACTCTGCCCACAGTGGGCACTTTCCCACGTAGTGCGGCATAATGCAGCCACGCCAAACCTCTAAGGACCGCAGATTCTGCTTTGACGCTCTCTGTGCATGCGTGAAACTCGGGCCCCAAACCTCATCTGCCAGCCTTCCGTAGGTTTGGCAACTACCCGATTGGCTGCAAATGCAGCCAACACGTCGATAGCTGCATGGTGTTGGGTTGTGCAAGGACAGGCCCAAAGACCGCGTAGCGCCTTTCAAGAAAGGTGCGACACGGGTTTGATGTCTCCCTTCTTCTCCCATCGTTCCTTACTCATCTGTCTGAAACGCCTTGCTTCATGTTTTGTAGGAGGAGTCCTTTCATCTCCACATTCTCTGACTCACACGCGTAGCTATAGTCGCATCGTTTAGTTTCCCCCCGTTATTTCACCTCTCGCCATGCCTGACACGGGTGGCGCCGACGATGCTCCTGCTGATGGTGAGGAGCCGTACAGTCGGAAGGAGCCTGCCGTAGCGCCGAGGAGAGGCTTAGATTTCTTGCGGCCCGTCACCGCACCTGTTCCTCCCCCATCGGTCGCCCCAACCGCAGTCGACGAACCACCGCACGTCGAGCCACCGTTGTCATGTAGTCCTGCCTCTGTTCCCTACGTTCTCCCACCAGCTGTAGCATCTTCTAGCAGAGGGCCTGTAAAAGATCCTGTCGACTGCGCCACCGCATCAACCGTTCTGTACAGCGTTTCGTGCGCATCTACTGTGTCGTCGACGAAGAAACAGCGCACGACGAAGTACACGCAACAGCGGATTAACCTTGGTGGCCAGATTCGCCCCCCTTCACCACCACGCTCTCCTCCCCCTATCACCCGCCCTGATGAACCACTGCCACCGAAGTTAAGTACAAAGGAGATAATCGAGCAGAATTACCTGATCGCTGAAGCTAAGTACAAGGATGATTGGCTTCGCTACTTCCCGTGGCTGATACTTACCCGTACTAAGGATGGGTACCCCGCCCTTAAGTGCAGTCTTTGCCGAGCTTTTGGGAAGGAGACGACGAAGTACTCGAGCCCAGGCGAAGGCGGGCGAGATCTCCAGACCCAGACAATGCGCATCCACGAACACTCTACGGTCCATGAAGACGCGGTTCGCCGGCAGTTGGAGATACAACAAGACATCGACGACAAGCAGCAGAAGATAACGAGTTGTCACCGAAGATGTCGAGGGTCATCGCGCCATGCGTCTCTTGCGGTGCGTCGAATTTCTTTGCAAGAGCGATGCTCCCATCGCCATGTTTCCACGGCTGCTCCGTGTCATGGCAGAGCAAGACACGCCTGACATTCCTCTACAATCATATGGAGTGTATCTGACCAGGTGAGGTTACGATGTTATCGCGCAACGTCTATTGAATTTCTGTTGTTTCCCATATGTTGACGTTAGATAATGAAACGTATTATAACGAGTGACTGTCCGTCATCACCCTCACTGACTTCGTAGACACCCTGTTTGCCGTAGAGACCCGTCTTCTCTCTATCGCCCAGTCTAGCGGTACTGCGCTGGTCCCTATCTTTCAGGGGTGTGCCCCCGCTCAGTGCCCCCACCGTGATGTTAGGATCTTTGAGATGGATATGGATGAGACTAGCTTTGCATTGTATGCCCTATATCTTGATGACTCTAGTGTGACTTGTTCCTATTACCCTGTGTTACCTAGTGTATGTGTGCCCAGTATGTCTAGTTCAGGCTCCCCTGCAGCGTCAAGCATACGATCCTCTGCCTTGTGTAGCCTTGGCTCCACCCTCGCTCCTCCGCCCTCGGACACCACCGCGGCTCTCTCCTTCACCCTCGACTCTGGCGTGTCCCGGTGTTTCTTTCGGGACTCTACTATGCTCACGCCGCTTGTGGCCCCAGCTGCGGTTGCCCTTGCAGACCCCTCCTCCGGTCCGGTAGTCGCCCGTAGTTCCACTACCCTCCCCTGTCCGGCAGTTTCTTCCAGCTCTCTAATAGGCCTGCACATCCCCTCGTTCTCCAGGAACCTAGTTGGTGTCGGCTGCCTCCAGGACCTCGGCGTCACCACTTCGTTCCCTGGTCTTGAGCGGTACGCTATCTGTAGCGAGGCCGCACCTGGTGCTCCCCTCACCACGTTCCCCCGGGACCCAGTGTCCGGCCCGTTCACGCTGGACACCGCGTCCCCCCCGGTTGGGACGTTTCCTTAGGTGTCTGCGTCTACCTTGGTAGCCGCGGCTTGCTCGTGTCGGTCGCTTACCCACCCGTCACTTATGTGCACCACCATCTAGGTCACCCTGCCCTCACATGTCTGCGACACATGTCTTAGCACGGTCTTGTCTTAGGTCTCCCTGAGTCGTTTCCTGCGCTACCCTCCTCACTAGCGCCCCCGTGCACCCCCTGTGTCGAGGGCCGGCTCCGCCGCGCCCCTCACTCCTCCTCGTTCCCCCCACCACCGCACCGCTGCAGACCCTTCACATTGACGTCTGGGGCCCCGCCCCCACCCATGGGCCGCGTCGCGAGCGCTACTTCCTTGTGCTTGCCGACGACTATACGCGCTACACCATGGTGTTTCCCCTGGAGCGGAAGGCCGACGTGCTTGACCTTCTTATCCCGTGGCTTGTCTCTGTGCGTGTTCATAGAGGTCTCCCGGTGTTGCGTCTTCACTCTGACCGTGGTGGCGAGTTTGCCTCTGGTACCCTTGGTCGTTACTGTAGTGCGGAGGGCATCACCCAAACGTACACCCTGCCGGGCTCACTGCAACAGAATGGGGTCGCTGAGTGCTGCATCGGTTTGGTCATGGAGGTGGCTCGTACCTCCATGATCCATGCCGGTGCACCCTATTTTTTGTGGCCGTTCGCCATTCGCTACGCCACTCACCAGCTTAACCCGTGGCCGCACCCTCAACGGCCGCAGGTTTCGCCGACCCTCCTCTGGACCGGGTTTCCTGGTGACGCATCTGCGTTCCACGTTTGGGGCTGCCTTGCTCACGTTCGTGCCCCTAGCATGGACAAGCTCACTGCCCGCACAATCCCCTGTGTTTTCCTCGGTTTCCTCCTCGACTCGTCTGATTGGCACTTCTACCACCCGCCATTTTACCGCTTCTTTCACTCTCGCGACGTTACCTTTGACGAGTCCATCTCCTTCTACCACCGCTTTCCCCACCGTGGTCCCCGGTTTACCCCCCACTGTCCCTAGTTTCCCCCCCCTCGGTCCCCCTTGTTTCACTAGCTCCCCGCCGTGCCTTGTCCGGTGTGTCTCACGTCACTCCCACCCCGTCAAGTGTCCCTGCCGAGGAGTCTGCTGACTCCCGTGGCTTTGAGGATTCCCGTCCACCGCCCATTCCCGCCCCAGTCCCTCCTCCACTCTCGCCGCCGCAGTAGCCTCCGCCGCTAACGTCGCCGCCGCAGCCACAGCCGCAGCCGCCGTCGTCGCCACTGCTGGGGTTTGTGCGTTCTAGGGGTGCTGGGGTGCGCCCAGGACTGGGTACTGCGACGGGTTCCCGCTCTGGGGGTGCGGGCGTGGAGCTTCTCGGAGGGAGTCGTGGAGCCGCTGGAGGTTCTAGTGTTGGCGTGGAGCAGTCGCAGCAGCAGCAGCAGTCGCCGCCAGTGTCTACACTCCGCATCCTTTGTCTTCTTCCCTTGAACGCCCGCCTGCGTCTCCGTCGTCGCCGCTGCCTCCTCCTCTGCCGGTCTATAGACCCGTGTTCCCTCCACCGGACTCCTCTGCGGCTCGTTTCCCTGCTCGTTCTCCTTCTATTTCTCCTCCCCACTCTCCTGACCCGACTCCCTCTTCTCACCTCTGGGATCCTCGTCCGTCCTGGGCTCGTCCGTCCCGTGCTCGTCCTACCTCCCTTGTTCAATGTTCTCATCCCATGTTGCTTCGTTCACACTCGTCTCGTGCCCCTCCGCTCCTTCCGTCTCCTCCTCCGTCCTCGCTCGCTGTGGCCCCGCCTCCGTTCTCTGACTTCCTTCGTGCCGCGCGTCCCCTTGTTCCTCGTGTCCTTGCCTCCCTTGTTATTGAGTTGTCCGTTCCAGTCTTGAGTCTGTCGGCTCTTGTCGCTGCTTTCAATGACTTTGCCTTAACTACGCTACCGCTCTGGTCGCTGACCCTGCCTGCCCTCCATCCGTCGGGGGTGTGGCTGCCCTTGGCAGTGACGTCCTAGAGGACAGGCAGTACGAGCTCGCTTTCCTGTCCGGGGCCGCTCCCCATCTTTGCTCCATGCTGCTAGTCCCTAAGGGTGACCCGGACGGCCTCGACATCCCGACCCCTCGCACCTACGCTGAGGCCACCTCGGGACCTTGGGCCTCTTAGTGGATAGCTACCATGGAGCAGGAGATGGCATCTTGGAGATCCACCGGTACCTTCGTCGATGCAGTTCCTCCACCTGGGGTGAACGTAGTCGATGGCCGATGGCTCTTCAAGGTGAAGCGCCCTCCTGGAGAGCCGCCTGTCTTCAGAGCGCGCTACGTGGCTAGAGGCTTCAAACAGCGTGAGGGGGTGGACTTCTTTCAGACCTTCGCCTTGACCCCGAAGATGACTACTCTTCGGGTGCTGCTACACATAGCAGTGCGGCGCGACTATGAGTTGCACTCCCTCGACTTCTCTACAGCGTTCCTCTAAGGCAGTCTACACGAGTAGGTCTACGTGCGCCACCCCTAGGGCTTCACCGGTACCTTCCCTCCTGGTACCAAGTGGCTCCTCCGACGCCGCATCTACGGCCTGCGTCAGGCGCCCCGTGAGTGGCAGAACACACTGCGTGCCACCCTTGCTGACCTGCAGTTCTTCCGGTTGTCTGCAGACCCCTCGCTCTTTGTCGGTTCTGGCCAGACTCCGTTCTACATCCTTGTCTACATAGACGACCTGGTCTTTGCTACTGCAGACAGAGACACACTGGCCTCCGTAAAGGCTGAGCTGCTGAGGAGACACACCTGCACTGACCAAGGACAGCTGCGCCGCAACCTTGGCCTGCAGATCTCCAGGGACAGAGCAGCGCGCACCATCATTCTTACAGAGTCACACTTGGTGTGCCAGGTCCTTCAGAGGTTCGGCCTTCAGTTCCTCTCAGCACAGCCCACACCTCTGCCAGTAGACCACAGACTCTCGGCCCCAGTCCCAGAGGAGCCGGCAGAGCCTAGTGGTCCTTACGCAGAGCTGGTGGGTTGCCTCATGTACTTGATGACTTGCACTCGCCCAGATCTCGCCTGGCCCGCTTTGTAGCCACCGCCAGACACCGCCCTCAGCACTGGTCTGCAACTAAGAGGGTTTTGCGTTATCTAGCAAGTTCATCAGGCATGGGGCTAGTGTTAGGAGGACGTAGACCAGTGGTCCTTACAGGGCACACAGACGCGTCTTGGGCAGACGACGTCGAGACTCTCAAGTCCTTCCAAGGCTACTCCTCTAACCTTGGTGCAGGTGCTGTCTCGTGGAGGTCCACCCGCTCATCGTCCGTTGCCAAGTCTAGCTGTAAGGTTGAGATCTACGCCGGTGCCATGGTGGCACCGGCGCTCGCCGGTGCCATGGTCAGCCAACTGACCTTTTTGCTCATAGACCTAGGTGAGCGGCCTAGCTCTGCCCCGGTCCTGTATGCTGACAATAGGGCCATTATCCTCCTGTGTCAGGAGCCTAGACTAGAGGGCAGAGCGAAGCACATCCAGCTGCGGTACTTCCTCGTGCGCGAGCTACTGCATCATCGCCAGGCTCGCGCAGTACACTTGGCCTTTGGTGCCAACACAGCTGATATCTTTACAAAGGCGCTTACGCCTAAAGATCATCAGCCGCACTGTGTACAGCTTGGTCTAGTTCCTGTAGCACCTCACTTGCTAAGACCTTGATTGTGTTTAGAGCCTTCTATATATATATGTATATATATATTTGCCTGACTGGCCTTGTGGTCTCTTCCCAGTGGTTGGACTAGTAGTGCTCCTGAGCTGCTTGTCTCTCACTAGGCACTCCCCTGCCCAGTCTAGGGGGTGTGTTAAACATATATTTATATGTTATATAGCCTATATGGGGTCGTGCCTTAGAGGGTACAAAATCCTTAGGAGTGTCAGAATGCCCAGAACCGCAAAGCTTGGCCCTCCGGTTCTGGGTTGTGCCAGAATGCTTGGCCCTCTTCGCATGCTCCGCTTGCAAAGGCTCGTTTGAGCCATCCTTACATCAACCTTTCCAGCCCTCACCAGGCTCGTTCACCTTCCTGCCGACTCCCATGCCGGCAATGGACTCAGAGAGAGCTGGCAAGCAGAGAGACATTTTCACCATGCAACAACAGTTCAACAATATTCTGAAACTACAGACGTCCTCACCTTTCAACGGGAAGGACTTCTTCGCTTGGAGCTTCGAGTTTGAGTTGCTGATGGGCGGCGTGCAAATCCTTGGCTTATTCACCGGCTCTTGGCCCTTTCTTGGAAATGGGACTACTCAAGAGAGGAAGATTTGCACTTATTAGTCATTGATGGCCTTCACTATCCTCTTGCACAATCTAACAGCAACGGAGCAACAAAACATTCGCACATATCGCATTTTTGGCAAGTCGGTCGAACTTGCATATTGTCACTTGAAGAGCGTCTACCAAGCAACCGATAGCGTAACACAAAGCCGATTGATTGCACAACTCACGACAATCCAGATGCAACGAGGAGAAAAGGCGATGCCTTACATATATCGTTGCAGAGGCTTACGCGACAAGCTTCTACGCAGCGGAGGACACTTATCAGAGGATGCGTTCGTCACAGTTGTTCTTGCCGATCTTGGTCCTCAGCGGCGTACGACGTGTTCCCTTCTGCGCGCTCACGAGAGGATCTCCGAGATGCACTTGTGCACGGAGCTCCCCGCCGAACAGCAAGACATGGACCTGTACGAAGAACGACACGCCAAGAAACCGAGTCAGCAACTCGCGTTCTACACGCACGGGCGCAACCATAACAATCATAATCAGAAACGACACTCAACTCCTTATTGCCATCGATGTCACACGACAAGACACTCGCACTTCAACTGCCAGTAGCAGCAACAGGAGCTGCAGCAGCCGCAGCACTGGCAGTACCAACCTCGAGCGCCACGTCCGTCACCAAGTCCGGCCGTTTCAACTCAGCATCGCCCACCAGCTCCGGCGAACCGCTCTGCAAAAGACGCATGAAATGTCATCACCTACATGGCACGAACAGATTTCTGCGTATTCGACTCCCCGCCTCACAGCGATCTCGACGAACAACCCCCACCTCTAACACAGACCCAGCTCCAACCGGACCCGACTTATGCTGCAATAGCTTGCAACAAACCGTCCGGTCACGACACATGGTTTCTTGATAGCTGTTGTGGACAGCACATGTGTTCCTCGACACGTTTTGTCCAGAGAGAGAAGACCCTCAGCTGAGAAGTCGTCATCACCGACGCCAACAACTAGAATTTGCGCACACGAAAAGAAGGGGTCATTCAGTTACAATCCAGCGAGACAAGCGTGATACTACAAGTGTGACGAGTGCTTGTCGTTGACAACCTCGGCTACAATCTACTAAGCGTCAGTCAGCTATTGTCGAAGGGTATTCACCTGGAGTATAACAGTTTCGATCGGGAGTTCCGTCTCTACCACGGGAAGGGCGGTCTCCTCATCGGCAGAGCCATCCAGAAGCACGGCGTCTTCGTCTTGGACTTCGTTCCAGACCGCGGGATCGCTGACTGCGATGGCGTCGTCTCCTTTGCGCACATGACACACTTGCTGAATATTGACTCTGAATTCGACCGCAACGGTTTTTGGTACTCCAACACCATCCCAAAAGCAGAGAGCACATGGCATTAGCGATGATGTGGGAACCCAAGGAACAAGAATAAGAAATGCAGCACGCAGCAGAACCACACGCGCCGATACGACCACTTCCCGAAAGTCCCATCGCTTGGACTTCGTCAGTGCCACCTGTCAAAGGAGTTCCACCTGAGACGTCACCCGTTGATGAAATGCCGTCGACCGACGCCGAGCAGTTGAAGGCGAATCCTCTCGATCAGCATCGAAGTGCCGTGACGGTCTCCGCCTTCTACGCCAACTCGGATCTGTACCGCCGCTCTATGGGACACAAGGCGAGAGAGGAAACTGTTCCCGTCGCATCACAACCCGAGTGCACCTGAGTACGCTCCACTCCAAAAGGTTTACAACGATATACTATACATCCCGCGAGAAGTCGGCCGGGCCGACCTGAACTACGTTATCACCTTCATCGACGCCGCGACACGGTACACATGGCATCTTAACCTACCGTCACGCGATCTCGCCTTTTCTGCCTTTGTCGCATGACTTGCTGCCGCAGAGCGGGTGGGAGACACGAAGCCAAAAAGTTTTCAGTCAGACGGGGCGATGGGACAACAGTCACAGCAATTCAGGGACTACCTTGCTGAGAGAGGAATCAATAGGCTCGTCACCCTCCCCGATGCTCATCAACAAAATGGGGTAGCAGAGAGGATGAATAGAGTCCTCCAAAACACCATGAGGAAGCTGCTGACTGGGATGTGCTTGCCTAACTCGCATTGGCCAGAGGCAATGAACCACGCCGTTATGGTGCAGAATCTTCTGTCATCAAGCTCCTTGCCAAACAACACATCACCGCATCTACTGTGGATAGGGAAGCAGAGCAGCACAAAATTGTTACAAGTGTTCAGCTGCATCGTACAGTACCGTCTGCACACTGCACAAGCTGGACGATTTTCGCAGCGGGCAAGATGGGGCCTACACTTGGGTGTGGAAAAACACTACAAGGCCAAGAAAATCTTCGACGTGGAAGATAAGGAAACACTACCGGCACGTGATGTGATTTTCTACGAGAACCTCACCCTCAACCATTATATGGAAAACATCGCAGCCAATCAAGGCCCATCCGGTGGTTTTGCTGGCGCACGCGCATTCGCGTCGACCGAGGAAGAAGCTGACATGAAGGAGCAGAACGTCCCGGACGCGTCAGCAACTGCAGACCACTTCTTTACAGCTCCGTCAACATGCAGATGGACGAAGACAACCCTCGCAAAAGCGCGAATGCCGAAGCATACTACCACTTTGCCGACACTGGTTACGTAACACCCAACAGTGTCGAAACCAACGTTTCAGAAAGAGTCGGACTGGTTTTGTACATGATCCTGAAGCGGGAGACGTAGCAGACTTTCTCGAGGATCTGACACTCCCCCCTACACCGAGACTGGCCTGCAAATCCTTGGACTTGTAGCACCCGTGCATCCTCCGTCCTCACCGCCGCCAGAAGAGGAGCCGAAGATTGTCAAGCGAGCACTGCAAGGACCACACAGGGAAAAATGGCGGGAGGCAATGGGTCGAGAATTAGCGGCACTGCACAAGTGCAACACTTGGAAGCTGATACCGATTTCTAAGACTAAGGGGAAGACCATCCTCTCATGGAAGTGGGTCTTTCGAGTGAAGACCAAGGCAGATGGGACCATCGAACGATTCAAAGCACGATGGTTAGTTCGCGGCTTTGACCAGCAGTACGGCAGCGACTACACCGAGACATTCGCTCCAGTCAATTGCCACACTTCTCATCGCATTCTCCTTGCCGTCGCCGCCACCAGCCGCCTTCCTCTGCAACAAATCGACGTCACCACCGCATTTCTCTACGCGCCTATTGATGCTGACCTCTTCTTCAAGCAGCCACTCGCATACGTCGACGACCCAACACTCGTATGCCAGCTCGTCAAATCCCTCTATGAGATCAAGCAGGCCCCGCGCCTGTGGCAGCAATACCTGCACCGGATCCTCACCACCATGGGCTTTGCTGAACTCCCCCATGACTAAGGCATGTACAGGCTATCACGCAGTGGCGACTACGTCCTGCTGATCGTCTACGTGGACGACCTGCTCTACGTCGGCTCCACCGCTTCCATCACTGTCTGGTTCAAAGGGAGCTGGAACTCTAGCTCACGATTACAGTGTCGCCAAACGTGACGTAGCGTAACCGACAGCCAGGACGCCATCCACCTCTCGGCATTGAAGTTTGCCGAGACCATCGCTCGGAGGTTCGACCTCTCCCTGCTACCCCTCACTACTCCGTACGCCTACATACCGCAAGTTCCCGCGTCGACCGCCTCGCTACTCGCACCAGCCATCATCCAGGAATATCAACAGAAGCTGGGCTGCTTGCTGTTCGCTGCCGTCACCTGTCGTCCTGATCTCTCCTACGCTGCTAGCCTGCTTGCTACCTACCTTAAGCAACCTGAAGGGGGAATCTGCAAGACCTCGATCGCGTGCTCCACTACTTCATCTTGACCCTGACAATCGACCTGACCTACCACAAAAACGCTACTACCAAGACCGAACTTATCGGCTACGTCGACGCCGATCACGCCGGCAAAAGGACAACCGACGCTCACACACAGGTTACATCTATCATTTGGAACCTATCGGCACTATCTCTTGGCACTTAGGAAAATAGGAACTAATCGCTCTCTCATCTCCAATTTTAGTACTACATGCTGCTGACGCCTGCAACACATTAGCAACCTCGACCACATCGACACTCCAGAAATGAAGGAGGGTGTTGGAAATGATAAAAGAAAAGGCATTTCCGGAGTCTCGCGTGAGTGTACGAATACCAAAGACGTAACAACGGGATCACCGAGTCAACACGGCTACAGTACTACCGACAGTTGACACATGTTGACGACACCCCGCAGAGGTTACGAAAGGGCAACGATCGTAGACCGTTGACCATGCAACCCAACTGTTAGAATTGGAAGAGTCAAGAGTCAGCGCGACAGCAAGGACAAATAACCGTCCCAATATTACAGTACGGGTGGTTACCCGAGTCGCCTTATCAAGTCGTAAAACGGAATGTACCCCTTGAAATGCACAAATAGTTAGACTCTTCATATTCTCTTGTATTATTCTATATACCTTGTATCCTTTTGACATAATCAATCACTTGTTCTCACATACTAGTACAAGGGTTCAACTCAAGATTCTGTTGTGCTATCAAGAACTCTGTCTCAATGACTTAGCCTTCTGAAAAGATCCTTGGGCTATACTCAGCCCAGTAAAGGGGAAAATAAGGGGTACCCGCAAAGGCATACAGAGAGTTCAGGGCCGGTACACAAAACTCTTAAAGCCTGAGTCTACATTGGTTGGCTATCAAGTTCGATTCCTGAACTTGCTTTCGTAAAAGTTGGGGTAACCTAGTGAAGGGGACCAGCACGTCGCAACCCCTGGGGAAATGGGGCAGCGTGCGAAATTCGCTACATGAGACAAACCTCGAACGTACTGTTCACTCATACTGAAGTTGAAAACGCCTGTACCATTCTAGATGCATTTTTTGCCGGGACTCACTTCGCGGGAAATGCTTTGTACAGTTTGTCCCCCCACCCCCAAAGTCGTCACTGTTTGCGCACTGTTGATTACAAGTTGTTGGGTTCCTTTTGTGTCGCGAGCGGCCCTTTTTTTTTTCGGTGAGAATTTTTTTTCGCCAGGGGAGCTTTGCCGAAATTGTATTCGTCCAGTGTTTTTGGCACTGTTTCCATGATCAGTAAACATGGTTTTTTACCATTCTAGACTCGGGCTTTAAACTGAAGTTACAGGGTGAGAAATGGGATTAAACTTAAAACTCACAACTGGGACCTAACTTCCATCCAGAAAATCAGAAATTCAGGATAAAACATTATGAAATTTGAGGCCCTGTATACTACCCTACGAATTGTTATGAATTGTAACTCAGAGAATAGCGCAAATTTCTATAAGGGAACGTGATTACAATATGACGGTACAAATGAGGGCTTAGGAAATATATAGGTGTGTTGACTAGGGTTGAATGATGAGGGCTGGACCAATCAAGGGCTCGAGAGTCCTCAAGGTGACGGGGCGAAATTTTGTCAGGGCGACTCGGGGTCAGATTGGGGACCGAATAGGTCGGCGGGGGCTGGTTTGGTGCGAGAACAGAGGGCCGAGGCTGCGGACCCGAAGCCCCAGTAAGGAAACGTAATTCCTTACACGAATAAACGCATGGAAGAGCATTGTAGAGTTACCCAAACACATATTGTCAACAAATATAATTATCTGGGCTTGCTAGTTTATATTTGTTATAGCCTTAGCTAGGTCAGTTCTTAGAGGGTACAGTCCTACCTTTGTAACTTCGTTGTTTTCCCTTAGTCCCACCATTCTCTCGACAATCTAAGATGGCATCTAGAACTAGGTCTCGCCCTCTACTCACGCTTCCACCCTAGCACACCCTTGCCTAGCACGCCTCGGTCCTACTTGCGTGCCTCGTAGCTCATCCCTTCCCCGCCCTCTCCACTTCTTCGCGAAGGTCACACCAGCCGCCATTGGCCCACGCCCGCCATTGCCTTAGTTCGTAGCCGCCCACCTCCCGCCACCCATTTGTAGCCTGTGCCAGCTTGCGCCAGCCCGCCGCCTACTCGACCACTCGACATCCTGCCAGCCCGCCTGCTCGTCAGCTCGCACGCTCGCCCGCCCGCCTGCTTGCTTGCTCGGCTGCTCGCCTGCTCCCCAGCCCGCCAATCCACCAGCTCGCTAGCTCGCCTGCCCACCAGCCCGCTACTCACCAGCCCGCCTGCTCGCCAGCCCGCCAGCCCACCTGCTCGACAGCTCACACACTAGCCTGCTTGCTAGCCTGCCAGCCCGCATGCTTGCCTGCTTGCCAGTCCGCCTGCTCGGTGGCTCGCCAGCCCGCCAGCTCGCACGCTCGCCCGCTCGCACGCTTGCCTGCTCGCCCGCCTACTTGCTCACATGCCCGCCAGCGCGCCTGTTCGCCAGCCCGCCAGGCCCCTGCTCGCTCGCTTGCACGCTCGCCTGCTCGCCAGCCCGCCTGTTCGCTGCCTGCTTGCCAACGCGCCTGCTCGCCAGCTCGCCAGCTCGCCAGCGCACCTACTTGCCAGCTCGCCTGCCCACTTGCTTGCCCGCTCGACTGCTCACCAGCCCGCTTGCTCGCCTGCTTGCAAGAAGCACCAGCAGCCAGCCCCAACAGCCAGCAGCCAGTTCACTCGCTCACAAGCGCCACCATCGCCAGCAGCGAGCACCAGCTAGCTTGCCAGCGCCAGCAGCCAGCGCCTGTAGCCAGCTTGCTGGCTCACCAGCGCCATCAACCAGCAGCCAGTGCCAGCCGCCAACAGCCCACTGCCAGCAGCCAGCAGCCAGCGTCGGGTGCTACCACCCACTGCCACTACTGCAGCTACTATTACCCGCTGCCGCCCCGCTGCTGCCTACTGCTGTCCACTGTCGTGGCAGCCACCACTACCGCAGCCACTGCTGCCGCCACTGCACCCGCTGCCGCCGCTACAGCTGCCGCCCCTACAGCTGCCGCTGCCTCTGCAGCCGTCGCTGCTACTCTTGTCGACACTGATGTTGCCCACCGTCTGCTTCGACCTCTAGAAGCCGGTGACCACCAGCCGCCAGCGGCAGTTGGTCGCCAGCCCCAAGTCGCCAGTCGGCCACCTGCCACGTGACTCCCCAGTCCCTGTGGACAGTCCTTCATCCTGTGCCGCCAGTCATAGTGCCTCTTAGCTAGCTCCTTGGCTTACTGCTCCTAATAGATCCTCTCGTGCATTCTTCCTCCTTGTTTGCTCCCCACTCCTCCTAGCAGCTCCTAGCCTACCGCCAGCCGCCGGCTAGCTGCTACTGCCGTCCTACTGCCACTAGTCGCTGTTGCTACCAGTCTCGCTGCCACTACTCTGGCCATAGTCGCCACTGCTCCTCGTTTCTAGAGTTCCTCAATGCCTTTCCTCTCGGCATGATGGCCTCGTTCGGGTCAGTCCCTCGGCCAGACCGCCGGGCACTTTCCTCCACTCTCTGATTTCTAGCTCACCGTCTACAGCTGATGAGCCCGCACCTAGATTGCACGCTCCTAGAGGATCACATTGGTTACCTCATTGGCTTCTAGCTCCACGACCTCGACGTCTGCTTCCGGGCTCTCTGGCCAGTGCCGCGGCTGCATCAGCAGTAACAGCACCAGCGGCAGCAGCCGCAGTGAGGCCTTGGGGGTGCTGGGCAAGGTGGAGGCTCTGGAGGTGCAGCCCCGGGGCGGTCACTGCCCTGGGGCTAGTGTGGTTTCTTTGGAGGACCGGGGGCCTTGGGGCTTAGGGGTCTAGGTCCCACCACTGTGCCTAGTCTAGGAGCCTCTACTACGTGTCCCCTAGGCTCCTCCCTTACCCCTCCTGAGGCAGCCCTCTCCTTAATCCTTGACTCAAGCGCGTCTCATTGCTTCTTTAGAGACAGTACTGCTCTCACCCCGCTTCCTACGCCTATCCGCGTCGCACTAGCTAACTCCTCTGCCACAGCTGTTGCACGTAGCACCACCACTCTCCCTTGTCCAGCTGTCCCCCCGGCTCCCTCACCGGTCTACATCTCCCCTCGTTTGACAGGAACCTAGTGGGTGTCGGTCACCTTCAGGACTGAGGCATCACCACTACGTTCCCTGGTTGCGACAGACACGCCGCTTACACAGACACAACCACCGATCGGCACTTAGCCACGTTTGAGCATGTCCCAGGGCCAGGTCTCTTTACACTGCATACTGAGTCCCCGCCTACTGTTGCGTCTGCTGCAGTTGCCGCGTCCTGCTCTTGTCACTCCATAGCCCACCCGACCTTCTGTGGCACCACCGCTTAGGTCCCCCTGTACTCCCGCGACTTAGGCACATGTCCCACGGTCTAGTCACTGGTCTCCCTACGTCGATTCCCGCCTTGCCTACGTCGGTATCGCCACTGGCATGTCCTGCGTCGAGGGCCGGCAGTGCGCCGCCCCTCACTCCTCTTCGTTTCCTCCTACCACAGCGTCGTTAGAGACGCTGCACATGGACGTCTGGGGCCCTGCCCCGGTCCATAGTCTTAGTCAGGGAGCGCTACTTTCTAGTCATCGTTCACGAATTCTCGCGCTTCACCGCAGTGTTCCCGTTGGAGCGGAAGGCCGACATGCTAACGGTTCTCCTCCCGTGGCATCTCACTGTTTGCACCCACTAGCGCTTGCCTGTAGGCCGCTTACACTCTGACCGAGGTGGCGATTTTGCCTCTGGCACTCTAAGACGGTTTCTATCGTGCGGAGGGCATCCGCCAGACGTACACACTGCCAGACTACCCACAGCAGAATGGGGTTGCTGAATAACGCATCGGCCTGATCATGGGAGGTGGCTCGCACCTCCATGGTCCATGCCGGTGCACCCCATTTTCTATGGCCGTTCGCTGTGCGCTACGCTGCTCACCAGCTTAACCTGTGGCCACATGTTTCACCGACCCGTCTTTGGACTGGGTTCCTGGTGACGCGTCTGCGTTCCACGTCTGGGGCAGCCTTGTTCATGTCCGCGAGACTAGCACGGACAAGCTCTCAGCCCTTACCATTCCTTGTGTCTTCTTGGGGTTTCCGCTTGATTCCTGTGACTGACTGTTCTTACCACCCGTCACACCACCACTTTTACTACTCTCTTGAGTTACCTTTGACAATACGCTCCCCTACTACCGGCGCTTCCTACACCGCAGAGCTCCTATGCCTCCTCCTCTCTTCCTTGTCCCTGCCTTGCCTGCCACACCCCTCCCACCCGCCCGGTCTAGTTTGGTGTCTCCCACGCCCCTCAGTTCCCCTCGGTTGCGCCTGTGGGGGAGTCGGCTGACTCTGGAGGCCCAGCTTATGGGGGTGCGCTTGCTGTCCCTATGGTGCCTCCCTAAGCCTCGATACCCCAGGCACCTCAGCCACCTCCTCCCTTGCCTCAGCAGCAGCAGCCGTCGCCGCAGCTGACTCAGCGGCCGTAGCAGCAGCAGTAGGGAGCAATGGGCTCTAGGGGTGCAGGTTCTGGGGGTGTTGGTGTTGGTGTTAGGGATGCTGGTGTTGGTGGAGTTGGTGTTGGTAGTGCTGGTTCGGAGGGTGCGAGTTCTGGGGGTGCTGGATCTGGGGGTGCTGACTCTGGGAGTGCTGGTTCTAAGGGTGGTGCGTCTGAGGGTGCTAGTTTTGGGGGTGCTGTTTCATGGCGTGCTGGTGGCAGCCGCGGTGCCGCTAGAGGTCCTGGAGAGGACAGGGAGCAGTTGCAGCCGCAGCAGCAGCCGTAGCAGCAAGAGCAGCCCCCGCAACAGGAGCAGCCGTAGTCTGCCCTTCGTCTCCTTGGTCTTGCTCAAGGTTCCCTTATCCGCCCACCCGTTCCCCCTCCGGTGCGTGACCCTGTTTTCGGCCCGTTGTTCCCTCCTCCGGAATCCTCCCTGGCTCATGTTCCCCCGCGCTCTCCTTCATCCCCTGACTTGTCCCCCATTCCCCTCCTCCCCAGTCCCCAGTTCTTCCCCCCTGGGTCCATCACCCCTCTGGTGCTCGTCCTATCTCTCCCCATCCTAATGTCCACCCTATGGTCCGTCGTTCGCATGCTCCTCCTGTCACAGTCCTCCCGTTGCCTCCCCCATTGTCACTCCAGTCGTCCCCCCTCCTCGCTCCGAGGCTGCTCGCACTGCTAGTCCTACCCTCTCACGCTTGCTTGCGTCGCTTGTTACTGACCCTACTGCTCCTCCTGAATCCATCTCTGCACTTGTCACTGCAATCTTTGCTGCTAGCCACCACCTTGACTACGTTGCCGCTCTGGTCTCTGGTGCTGTCCGTCCTCCGTCCGTCGGGGGTGCTTCTGCCCTTAGCAGTGACATGCTAGAGGACAGGCAGTACGAATTGGCATACCTTGCTGCCGCTGTTCCCCATCTTTGCTCCATGCTTGTATCCCTTGAGGGCGACCCAGACGCTCTCGACATCCCTGTATCTCGCTCTTACGCTGAGGCAGTGTCGGAGCCCTAGGCAGCCCAGTGGATAGATGCCATGGACGCTGAGATGTCATCCTACAGATCAACAGGCACTTACGTTGACGCAGTTCCACCGCGTGGGGTAAACGTAGTCGATGGCATGTGGATCTCCAGGGTGAAGCACGCACCTGGAGAGCCGCCGAAGTTCAAGGCGTGTTACGTGGCTAGAGGCTTCAGTCAGCATGAGGGTGTGGACATCTTCCAGACCTTCTCTCCGACCCCGAAGATGACTACACTTCGGCTCCTTCACATAGCCGCACAGCGTGACTACAAGCTTCACTCAATTGACTTCTCTACAGCGCTCCTGCAGGGTAGTCTGCACGAGAAGATCTACCTTCGGTGCCCTCTAGGCTTCTCCGGCTCCTTCCCACCTGGGACCGAGTTGAGGTTGCGCCGTCCTGTCTACGATCTTCGTTCGGCACCCCGTGAGTGGCACGATATGCTTCGCACCACTCTTGCTGAGCTGCAGTTCTTTCCGTCCTTTGCTGACCCTCTCTCTTTGTTTGCATAGGTCAGACACCGTTCTACATTCTAGTGTACGTAGATGATATTATCTTTGCTACTCTTGACAGAGTCGCACTGGCCTCGGTGAAGACTGAGTTGCTTAGGAGACACACCTGTACAGACTTGGGGGAGTTGAGGCGCTATCTGGGCTTGGAGATCTCTCGTGATTGTGCTGCTCGCACGATCACACTCTCCCAGTCCCATATGGTATAGCAGATCCTCCAGAGGTTCAGTCTCCAGTTCTCCTCAGCACAGCCCACCCCCTCTGCCTGTGGATTACAAGCTCTTTGCTCTTGTTTCAGCTGAGCCGGTTGAGGCTAGTGGTCCATACGCAGAGCTGGTGGGGTGCCTCATGTACCTGATGACCTTTACTCGACCAGATCTAGCGTACCCTCTCAGTCTCCTAGCTCGCTTTGTCGCGACAGGCAGGCACCGACCAGTCCACTGGTCAGCTGCCAAGAGGGTAATGCGGTATCTGGCGAGCACATCAGGACTAGGGCTGGTGCTAGGAGGACGGGAGCCAGTGGTGCTTACTGGACACACAGACACGTCGTGGGCCGGCGACTTGGAGATGCTCAGGTCGTCTCAGGGCTACTGCTTTAGTCTTGGTACTGGTGTAGTCTCGTGGAGGTCCACCATGCCGTTGTCTGTAGCTTTGTCCAGTTGTGAGGCAGAGATCTACGCAGGGGCCATTGCCGCTCAGGAGCTCCGCTGACTGACATTCTTGCTCACTGACTTAGGTGAGCAGCCTAGGTGTGCCCCGGTCCTGTTTGCTGACAACAGGGCCATGATCCTCTTGTGTCAGGAGGCTCGACTTGAGGGCAGGGTGAAGCACATCCAGCTGCGGTACTTCCTGCTGCAAGAGTTGCAGCAGCGCGGTCAGGGTCGTGTAGTACAGTTGGCCTCAGAGGCCAACACCTCTGATATCTTCACCAAGGCACTTGCGCCTCGTGACCATCAGCGGTTCTGTACTCAGCTTGGTCTAGCCTCAATAGCAGCACCACTTCCTTGTATCCTAAGTCATACTATACCTTTATGTACGTGTTGTTCGATATCTGCTTGTCTTGCTACCCTTGCTGACTGGCCTTGTGGCCTCTTGTCTCAATGGTCAGACTAGTGGTGCTGCCCTGAGTTTTCTTATTACCATAAAAGCCCGGATATAAGACCTATGTGTCTTATCACATAACACCATTCAAAACTGCATTTGATCTTATAAACGGAAAAAAATGGGGCATTTGGGTATCTTATAAACGGAACCCTCATAAGTTCATTGGAAAAAGGGCCCGAGAAGTGAACCAAAACATATCGAGTAATCTGATAATGAGGATTCAGCGATAAGGGGAAATTTTGCGGAAGTCAATTGTGACGGTAAAACACGTGTGATGAAGATGCGAATGCCTGCAACAAGACCCCGCTCGGGCTTAATCCCAATCGTTCATCGTCTCAGTCAATAAAACTCGTTTGTGGGAGACCCAGTTCTTGCTTCGCAGGAATAAAAAACACTACAGAAGGGGGGTCTTATCTCATACCGCCTTGAGGTGTCTTATTAACGGGAATTCCGAATAGAAGATAGACGCCTAGAAGAAGACCCTGGGTCTTCTATTACTAGGGGTCTTCTATCCGGGCTTTTACGGTACTCTCACCGAAGGTCAAAATAGTAGTGCTGCCCTGGTGTACTTTTCTTTGTTATGAACTGGCATTATCTCGACTAGGGTGTGTGTCAACAAGTACCGTATTCCCCCACATAAAACACCCGCCGGAATTAATCACCCATGGGTGGTTTGGGCGGACCTGGATGCTTTATTAAACAGGATATTCATACCACCCTAGTTTTTGGCATGAAACCTATACACCACCCCCCTGGTTCATTTTCAATGGATTTCTGTAGATTTTGCCTCGTATCAGAGTGTCTCTTATCAGACTCGCGCGTCACTGAGCAGTGCAAGCTCGATGTGAAGTGGTTCAATGCGGTGTAGAACTGTTACCATGCTTGGAATTCGCGTCACTCAGGCGAATGTTGTGAGTCTGATACTGTACGAGGCTCATGGGAACACGCTCCTCATAGTCAACACTTTGCAGTGCGGGAGAATCCATGCCGGTCAGCCCTGGTTGGGTCGTGAAGGAATCTGCAGCAGATTCCTTCCAGCTTTGGTGCGCTGTCACATTGTGGCATCGAGGTTGCCACTTGCCACCACGATTTGACAGAACGTGACAACCTGTGATGCAGGCAACCTATGACTGTTTGCCTGCAACGTGGCATGACGATAGTCCTCACCATATACGCGATCACGTGCAATCGTCAAAATTCGGCACAAAAGAACTGTCTACAACACAGTTCAATTCCAGTTCATAAACATAAAATTGTCATTCCATAGCCCCCGGGCGTTATACAAAAAGTGCCACTTATTCCACCCCCACTAAAATTTGCATCAAAATTTAGTGTCACCCGTGGGTGTTTTATCCAGGGGAATACGGTATAATTATCTAGGCTAGCTAGTTTGTATTTGTTATAGCCTTAGCTAGGTCAGATCTTAGAGGGTACATGTCCTACCTTTGTAACCCTCGCTGTTTTCCCTTAGTCCCACTATACTCTCGACAATCTAACACATAATCTACAAGAAAAACAGAAAACAATCATGCTCTCGCACCCATGCAAGGTCTCCACCCACATTAAAAAAAAAAAAAATTAGCCGGCAATCCCAGTGAGTCACACACCACCAGCTGTACCCTTCCCAGCAATGCAGTGTTCCTTCAGCTTCATGGAAGAAAGGATGCTGTCCGGGATAACCAAGAGTAGATACATGAACCCGAACGTGCTGACACAGATGCCAGTAACCCAGTAGCACCACTGCACAAGGGAAGGAAGGGAAAGGAAGAAAGACATGGATTGGATGTACAAATATATGCTCTGTAAATAGTGAAAGGAACAGGAAAACAGGTGGTAACACCGTGCCACAAAGTTGTATACGGACGATTGAATCCATAAAATCGGAAACACATCTGAATCCCCTCCCTCTAAATCACCCCTTTTACTTGCACACTTCCCCGCACCACTCGCCTGGAATGCAGAAGAGGCAGAAAACCACGCACACATTCCGAACAACTCATCGTGACGTTTTCCATAAACTTGGTGTGATACAAGGCGATACCCAGAAACATCGCCGTCCACGCGAGCGCAATTGTCGTGGCTCCGATCATGCAGTGCGCCATGAGCCACTTGAAGAGGTTCGGTGCGGTCTTGTCCGGCCGTATGAACCCCACCACGGCCTGCAGCAGTGCGAGAATGACCGCCGCCAGCCCCACCTGCCCATGCGTCCAGCTGAGCCCCTTGGAGCCCGCCTGCACGAATATCACAATCATCCCCGCCACTGCAACCACTAGAGCCGACAGCTGAATCCCCCGGTGCAGCTGAAACCCCAGCGGCCGCAAGTCCTTTCCGCTGTTGAGGTTGAGGAGGGCCCCGTGGGGCGGTCGGCGAGGAGGAGGCGGGCAAGGAGGATGGCGAGGGCATGAGCAGGGCGAAGGCGAGGGCGAGGAGGACCCCGTGGGCGATATACGCCGCTGTGCTGCTGCCCTGGCCAGCGGTCGATGTGCCCTTCACGAAGTCTATTGAGGCTGACCCGCTGGTGGTAGAGAGAACAGGGAGAAGACGAGGGAGGGGGGGGAAAGGATGGGGGAGGGGAAATGAGGGGAAAGAATATGAAATTTTGATATAATGCCACGCATATCACCGAACGCCATGAATATTATCTAATGCATGTAGATAACCTGATGCCATGTATAGAATCTAATGTCATGTCAAATTGCCTCATGTCATGCATACAACCGTGCACCACACCAAGACTCACTAGTTGCTGCGGTGGCCAACCAGAGAGGTGGAGCCATCGGACCAATCGGTGCAGATGATGGTGGAGGAGAGAGAATGGGGGAGAGAGAAGAGGGAGAGAGAAGAGGGGAGAGAGAAGAGTGTAGAGAGAAGAGGGAAGAGAGAAGAGGGGAGAGAGAAGAGGGGAGAGAGAAGAGGGGAGAGAGAAGAGGGGAGAGAAAAGAGGGGAGAGAGAAGAGGGGAGAGAGAAGAGGGGGGAGAAAAGAGGGGAGAGAGAAGAGGGGAGAGAAAAGAGGGGAGAGAGAAGAGGGGAGAGAGAAGAGGGGAGAGAGAAGAGGGGAGAGAAAAGAGGGGAGAGAGAAGAGGGGAGAGAGAAGAGGGGAGAGAAAAGAGGGGAGAGAGAAGAGGGGGGAGAGGAGAGGGGAGAGAGAAGAGGGGCTGCACATTCTACCCCGCCATGCTACCTCACCTTACGGTGTGCCATCCCATGATGGTGGTGCGGGAACATGCCATGCTACAATACCGTACTGTATGCCATCCCATGATGGCGGTGCGGGCACATGCCATGCTACAATACCGTACTGTATGCCATCCCATGATGGTGGTGCGGGCACATGCCATGCTACAATACTGTACTGTATGCCATCCCATGCCATCTTATCGCTTACAAGTTGCTGGCGTGGAAAGCGAGAGCCATGGAACCGTCGGGCGAGTAGGCCCAGATGATGGTGGTGGGGGCCGAAGCATCGATGGGCACGTGGCCCATGCCCATGCTGCGAGTGAACCTGGGGGGAGGAGGGAGGGGTTAGGGAGGACGAAGGCTTCCCTAACGAGGGGGGAAGCCAAAAGTTTACCTCACTATAATGCCACACGCCAATTTTCTTCTAGGGAGAACAGCAGTGCGACATCAAAATAGTCTTACACCATTGTAGTGTATCCATTAGAAGTCGTAACCCAAGTGTTTGTAATGCTCCACGTGTCAGTCAGCTGAACCGACCCCACGTCACGCCCACCCAAGAAATACACCCCTACTGCCGCCCCGTTGGCCTACGAAGCCCGTGGTGGCGACCTGCGCTGCCATGCTGACTGTGCTGTCTTAATTCACAGCCCAGTGGAGGGTGTAGCTGAGGGGACGAGACAGGAGTTGAGGGGGACGAGACATGAGGCGAGGTGAGGAGAGCATAGGAGAGCAGAGGGCAGAAGAGCACGTGCAGACTGAGAGGGGAAGGAATGGGGAAGGAATGGGGAAGGGACGGGGAAGGAACAGTGACTGTAGAATGAAGAACGGGCTAATGGTGAGAGGAGTTTAGTGCTGAGAAGCTTGAATGCAGAATGAAGGATGGACTGATGCTGAGAGGAGTTTAGTCACACTCACGCGTTCTTGCTGAGCTGCACGGAGCACGTGTAGCCCGGCAGGGAGGACGGCTGGCAGCCAGACCCATTGGCCTGCGAGGACGACCCGCTGCTCCCTCCACTGCCGCTGCTGCCATTGCTGCTCCCGCCGCTGCTGCTGTTGCTGCCGCTGCTGCCGTTGTTGCCGCTGCTGCTGCCGCTGAAAGAGGGGCAGCTGTAGTCTACAGACAGGGATCCCCTGGGGGGAGGGAGAGAGCCAGAGAAGAGGAGAAGAGGAGAAGAGGAGAAGAGGAGAAGAGGAGAAGAGGAGAAGAGGAGAAGAGGGAAGAGGAGAAGAGGAGAAGAGGAGAAGAGGAGAAGAGGAGAAGAGGGGGAGAGGGGAAGTGGACAAGAGGGGGAGAAGGGGAGAGGGGGAAAGGGGTGGAAGAACTTCAGGAGAAGCAAGGCGGACCTGACCCATTGGCCTGGGAAGTGGACTCGCTACAGCCACTGCTGCTGGAAAAGGGGCAGCTGTAGTCTAGACTCTACTGACAGGGATCCCCTGGCGGCAGGCGAAGGCATAGAAGGGGAGAAGAGGGGTGGAGGAACGTGAAGAGAAGGGCATAGAACGCCATAGTAAGGTATAGAAGCGCATAGAGGGGTGTAGAAGTGGGGTAGAAAAAGGTAAAGAGGGGCATAGAGGGGTATCAAAACGTATAGAAGGGCATAGAGGGTGCAGAATTTAGAAGGGTTACACAGGGCTTAGAAGAGTATAGAAGAGCAAGTGTGCACTTGTTGGTTGGCAGGTGCTGCGCGAGGGTCTGAAACCCATCGGAGTAGGCCCAGATCATTGAATTAATTCCCTTCAGCAACACCTTTGTTTTGCCATCGTTAACAGACCGTGAGAACCTGCAACGAGGAGTGCAACAAAAGGGGGTAACAGAAGGCCTGCGTGTTTGCTACAGTGGTAAAGCGAGAATGCTCAGACAGCGGTAGCGCATGGCTGATAGCAAGCTGTGCGACAGCGTCGCGCGAGTCCCAGACAGCACGAGCAAGCACAACAGCGGAAAAGGCCTCGCGCTCAGCAGTCGTGGGGGCATCAGGGAGGGCAGCAGGCGCAGGGGGGAGGGAAAGCAGGCCATCAATATGAACAGCCAGGGGTTGACCGTCCTGGCGCTGACCTGTAAGCTGGCGTCGAAGGTCGACCAGCCACGCCTCAAAGTCAAGCGCCCGACCCTCTGCGTCCAGACGGAGCTGTGACTCCGCCATCGCCACTGCTGCTGCTGCTGACGGCCGCTGACAGGGTGAAGAGGATAGGCAGAGCAAGCGGTGGAGTGCAGTGTAGTGCGGTTGAGTGCGATGGAGAGCGGTGGAGTGCGGTGGAGAGTGGTGGAGTGCGGTGTAATACGATGGAGTGCGGTGTAGTGCGGTGGGGAGCGGGGGAGATCAGTGGAGAGAGCCAGTAAGGGAGCCGGCACTGAAGGGAGCCAGAGCCGGTGGGTCGGCGCTGTGACTTTACGGCCTGGCGGCTGGCCGACGGGGCGGCTGGGCTGGAGCTGGCCGGCTGGCTGGCGAGAGGCCGACGAGGCACACGGGGCCGACGGGGCGCTAGCGGGGTCGGTAAGGCGCCAACGGGCCGGCGGGGTGCTAACAGGCTGGCGGGGCGAGCAGGGCAGGAGAGGCGCACGAGGCCGACGAGGCGCTAATGTTGTTCACGGGGCGCGAACGGGGCTGGAAGGGTGCTAACGGGGCTGGAAGGGCGCTAACGGGCCGGCGGGGTGAGCAGGGCTAGAGGGGCGCACGGGGCCGACGGGGCGCTAACGGGGCCAACGGGGCGCACAGGGCCAGACGGCGCAAGTGGGGCTGGCAGGGCGTTAACAGGCCAGAGGGGGTGCATGGGTCCGACGGAGCGCTAACGGGGCCAAAAGGGCGCTACAGGCCAACGGGGCGCTAACGGGTCGGCCGGGTGAGCAGGGCCAGAGGGGCGCAACGGGGCCAACGAGGCGCACGGGGCCGACACGGCGCTAACGGGCCGACGGGGCACTAACGGGCCGACGGGGCACTAACGAGCCGACGGGGCGCTAACGGGGCCAACGGGCGCACAGGGCCGACGGGGAACTAACGGGCTGACGGGGCGCTAACGGGCCTGTGGGCGAGTAGGGCCAGAGGGGCGCACGAGGGTCGACAGGGTGCAAACGGTCGGACAGGGGCGCTCACTGGGCCAACGGGGTGCACGGGGCCGACGAGACGCTAACGGGCCGACGAGGCGCTAACGGGCCGACGAGGCGCTAACGAGCCTACGGGGCGACTAGGACTAGGACGAGAGCGGAACCGCAGGTGGGCGGGGAGGATCTAACCTAGCGCGTGATACCATCTTAGAGTAAAATCGTTAACTAGAATGAGGCATACTGGTTGTTTTTTGTTCAAGTATTTGTACCCTCTAAGAGCAGGTGTGTCTCTTCAGCAGCTCTGCCTTCACGGAGGCCAGTGCGTCCCTGTCTGCCGTGGCGAAGATCAGGTCGTCTACGTAAACAAGGATGTAGAACGGGGTCTGGCCAGCATGAACGAAGAGCGAGGGGTCTGCATCGAATAGAAAGAACTGCAGGTCAGCAAGCGTAGCACACAGCGTGTCGTGCCACTCACGGGGAGCCTGCCGCAGGCCGTAGATGAGGCGCCGTAGGAGCCACTGGGTCCCAGGAGGGAAGGTACTAGTGAAGCCCTGAGGGCGGCGCATCAGACCCGCTCGTGTAGACTGCCCTGAAGAAACGCAGTGGAGAAGTCGAGGAGTGAAGCTCGTAGTCATGGTGAGCTACTACGTGTAGCAGCAACCGAAGAGTAGTCATCTTCGGGTTGGAGCGAAGGTCTAGAAAAAAGTCCACCCCCTCACGCTGAATGAAACCTCTAGCCACGTAGCGTGCCTTGAACACAGGCGGCTCTCCAGGAGGGCGCTTCACCTTGAAGAGCCAGCGGCCATCGACTACGTTCACCGCAGGTGGGGGAACTGCGTTAACGTAGGTGCCGGTGGATCTCCAAGATGCCATCTCCAACTCCATGGCAGCTATCCACTGAGAGGCCCAAGGTCCCGAGGTCGCCTCAGCGTAAGTGCGAGGGTCGGGATTCCAAAGCTCGGGGTCACCCTCAGGGACTAGAAGCATAGAGCAGAGATGGGGAGCAGCCTCGGACAGGAAAGCAAGCTCATACTGGCGGTCCTCCAGTACGTGATTGCCGAAGGCAGGAGCACCCCCGACAGACGGAGGACAGGCAGGGTCAGAGACCAGAGCGGTGGCGTAGTCAAGGTGGCGGGTAGAGGCGAAGTCAGCGACCGCAGCTACAAGGGTGTCAAGACTCGAAACCGGAACAGACGGGTCGGTAACGAGGGAGGCAAGGATCCGAGGAACAAGAGGACGAGCGGCATGTAGGTAGTCAGACAGAGGGGGGGAGCAACGACAAGGGAGGACGGAGGGGGCGACGGGAGAAGGGAGGACGAGATGTGTAGGAACGAAGCAACATAGGGTGAGAGCGTTGGGGAGACAGGTCGAGCACGGGAGGGATGGCGAGACCAGACGTGAGACGGAGGAGTCAGGTCAGGAGACAGAGGAGGGGACACAAGAGGGGAACGAGGGGGAAACGAGCCGAAGACGAGTCCGGAGGAGGGAACACAGGGCCGTAGATAGGAGGAGGTACAGGCACGGGGTCAGGGGATGGAAGGCCGAGCAGGCGAAGAGTGGACACCAGCGGGGACTGCTGCGGCGGCGGTGTGACACCGACACCAGGACCGCAAGCTGCCGGGCGGCGACCTCCAGAACACTCCACGCCAGCACCCCCAGAAGAAACACCCCCAGAGCTCAGAACCCCTCGAGCACCGGTACCACCCCCAGGCCAGCCAGGACAAGCCACGACAGGAGTCCCAGGACTAGTCCCCACCCCAACTCTAGCACCCCCAGAGGCAACGAACAGCGGCGGCGGCTGCGGCGGGGACGACGGCTGCGACAGCGGTGGCGATGGCGGCTGCGGAGCGGCGGAGGAGGAGACACCTGAGAAGGGGCAGGCGGCGAGGACTGTGTCGCAGGACCACCAGCGTCAGCAGACTTCTCAACCGGAAAAACCGACAGAAGTGGGGTGACGTGGGACACACCAGAGGGGGCAGGACGGGGAGGGGGAGGAGGAGGGGCGGCGACGACCGGGGAAGGGGTGACCATGAACAGGGTGGGGTAACCGGGGGACCTCGGTGGGGAAGCGGCAGAAGAAGGAGACGGACTCGACAAAGGTGACGTCGCGGGAATGAAAGAACCGATGAGACGGCGGGTGGTAGAAGTGCGAGTCAGACGCGTCAAGGGGGAAGCCGAGGAAGACACAGGGAAGGGTGCGGGCAGTGAGCTTGTCCGTGCCAGAGGCACGAACGTGTGCAAGGCAGCCCCAGACGTGAAACGCAGACGCGTCACCAAGGGACCCAGACCAAAGAAGGGTCGGCGAAACCTGAGGCTGCTGGGGGTGCGGCCACAGGTTAAGCTGGTGAGCGGCGTAGCGAACCGCGAACGGCCACAGAAAATGGGGTGCACCAGCATGGATCATGGAGGTGCAAGCCACCTCCATGACCAAACGGATGCGTCGCTCAGTGATCCCATTCCGTTGCGGGGAGTCCGGTAGGGTGTACGACTGGGTGATGCCCTCCCATGACAGAATTGTCCAAGCCGAGCAGAGGCAAACCCGCCGCCACGGTCAGAGTGGAAACATAGCACAGGGAGACCGTAGTGGAGGCGCGCAGCTACGACCCACGAGATAAGAACGTTAGGCACATCCGCCTTCCACTCCATGGGAAACACCGTGGTGTAGCGTGTGTAGTCGTCGACAAGCACTAGGAAGTAGCGCTCTGACGCGGCCCATGGACGGGGGCGGGGCTGTGACATGTGCAGAGTCTATAGCGGTGCTGCGGTAGGGGGAAAAGAGGAGGAGTGAGGGGCACGACGGAGCCGGCCCTCGACACAGGGCGTGCAAGGTGGGGCTGGGGAGGAGGGAAACTCGGGGAACGACTCGGGGAGGCCTAGGACGAGATCGTGCTGTGACATGTGACGCAGACGCGGAGGCGCAGGGTGACCTAGGTGGTGGTGCCAGAGAAGAGTCGAGTGGGTAAGAGACCGACAGGAGCAGGCAGCAGCAACCGGGGGAGACGCAGCCACCTGAGGGGGGGTTCGAGCCGGGGGGTCACTGTGTCCAGTGTGAAAAGACCAGACACTGGGTCCCGGGAACGTGGACAGGGGGGCACCAGTGGCGGCCTCAGTACACACAGCGTACTGCTCGTGACCAGGGAACGTCGTGGTGACGCCAAGATCCCGAAGGCAGCCGAAACCAGATAGGTTCCTGGAGAACGAGGGGATGTGCAGTCCTGTAAGCGAGCCTGAAGTAACCGCTAGGCAGGGGGAGGGTGGTGGAATTGCGGGCAACTACAGGGCTGGAGGAGGGGTCAGCAAGAGAGACTGCGGCAGGGATAGGAAGCGGTGTCAACGTGGTGGAGTCGCAGAAGAAGCACCAGGAAGCGCCAGAGTCGAGGGTGAAGGAGAGCGCGGCAGTGGCGGCCAGAGGCGAAGCAGCGACGGAAGCACCAAGGCTAAACAAAGCAGGGGTCCTACGCCTGACGCAGCAGGGGAGGCTAAGCAAGGCACACCTACACTAGGCAACAAGGGGTAATAAGACAGAAGCACACTAGAGTCATCAGCATACATCACATGCAGAGCAGCAACAATCTCATCCATATCCAGATCAAAAATCTGAACCCTACGTCGAAGCAAGCTGTGCCAGTCTGGAAGCTCGGGCGACGGGCCGAAGCGCTGACGAAACAGGTCGTCCAGGCGACAAAAACAGCGGACGGAGGTGTGACCGATCTTACCGCAAACGAAGCCACGGCGAGGACCAGTCTGGAGTTGGTACTGACATCGCGCGTCACCCGAACCACCACCGGCAGCCCACCACGTGCACCACTACCACGTCCAGCGCTACCACCAGCGCCAGGCCACCCGGGCGGGAGACTACTTGCCTATCTCTGCTGCTGCGGCGGCTGTTGTGGCTGATGCGAGTCCGGCTGCAACACCGGCGGCTGCTGAGACGGCTGGTCGGCTGCATCTGTCAGGGTCCCCACGTCCGCACCACCACCAGGAGACCCAGCTCCAGCACCACCTACACCGGCACCCCCACCCCCGCCACCACGTCCAGCCTTGGGGCGGCGACCCTTCCCCGGACGGACCTGTGCTGCAGCGGCAATCTCAGCCACAGCTGCAGAACCGTCGGAGAAGGCAGTGCAGGCAACACGCCAGGTCTCATCTATAGTGCGCAGGTGAGCGGCTAGGTCAGCGACAGTGGGGAACGACGCAAGGTCAGGGAAGAGCATGGGGAGGATAAGACGACCTACCGAGGCAACAGGCGGGGTGGAATAGCGCTGAACAACAGCATCTAGGAAAGCCTGGGTAGTGGTGATAGACCTGAAGCGAGGTCGCTCGGACAGGGGGAGGGCATTGCTAATGGCAAGCTGTGCGACAGTGTCACGGGACAGCCAGACAGAGCGAGCAAGGGCAGCGGCCGCAGCGGACTCACGCTCAGCGGACGAGGAGTCAGTAGACAGTGCAGCGGGGGGTCAGGGCAGGGGTGGGTACGGTCAAGATGGACAGACAGCGAGTGGCCATCCTGCCGCTGACGAGTGAGGTGGCGACGGAGGTCAGCAAGCCACGCATCAAACTCAATCGGCTGGCTCTCAGCGTCAAAACGAAGCACCTCCGCTATCAGTGACAACAGAGGGCAGTGTAGAGCGGTGCAGAACAGTGCAGTGCAGCGCAGTGTGGTGCTGTGCAGGACAGTGCGGTGCAATGCGGTGCAGCGCGGTACAGTGGGGTGCAGTGCGGTACAGTGCGGTGCAGTGCAGTACAAAGCTGTGCAGTACGGTACCGGGGGTTCGCAGGGCAGTGCTGATCGGGAAGAACGGGCCGAACCCGAGGCGTCGCCGGGCTGGCGACGACGCGAATGCTGGGGCGGGCCGGCGGGCGACGGACGCGAGGGGCCAGCAAACGGCGGCAATCGGGGCCGGCTAGGAGCTGGCGCGACGGCGAGGAGAGCCGGCCGCGACAGCGGCCAGGGACAGCCGCGGCGGCGGCTAGGGCGGCCGCGACGGCAGGAGCGACCGTGGGGCGGCTGGAGACGGCAGCGACGGTGGCAGGGCGGCCGCGACGGCGAGGGGCGACCGTGAGCCGGCTGGAAACGGCCGCGACGGCAGCTAGGGGCAGCCACGACGGCTAGAGGCGGCCGCGACGACAGCTAGGGGCGGCCACGACGGCGAGGGAGTCGGCTAGGGGCGGGTGCAAACGACCAGGGGGCCGGCTAGAAGCGGGCGCAAAACGGCCAGGGCGCCGGCTAGGAGGGGCTCGACGGCCAGGGGGCCGGCTAGAAGCGGGCGCGACGGCCAGGGGGCCAGCTAGGGGCGGGCGCGAACGACCCAAGGCCCAGCTAGGGGCGAGCGCGACGGCCAGATGGCCGGCTAGGGACGGGCGCGAACGGCCCGGGGGGCAGCTAGGGACGGGCGCGACGGCCAGGGGGCCGGCTAGGGACGGGCGCGACGGCCAGGGGGCCGGCTAGGGACGGGTGCGTAGGTCAGGGGGCCGGCTAGGGACGGGCGCGACGGCCAGGGTGCCGGCTAGGGTCGGGCGCGACGGCCAGGGGGCCGGCTAGGGACGGGCGCGAACGGTCGGGGGGCCAACTAGGGACGGGCGCGACAGCCAGGGGGCCGGCTAGGGACGGGCGCGACGGTCAGGGGGCCCGGCTAGGGACGGGCGCGACGGCCAGGGGGCCGGCTAGGGACGGGCGCGAACGGCCAGGGGGCCAGCTAGGGACGGGCGCGACGGCCAGGGGGCCGGGTAGGGACGGGCGCGATGGTCAGGGGGGGGGGGGCTAGGGACGGGCGCGACGGTCTGGGGGCCGGCTAGGGTAGGGTGCGACGGCTAGGGGGCCGGCTAGGGAGAGGCGCGAACGGCCAGGGGGCCGGCTAGGAGCGGGGCAAGACGGCGGCTAGGGCCTAGGGGCGGAAGCGTGGGCGGGCTAGGGGGGGGACCTAACCTACTAGGATACCATGTCTGAAAGAATAATGACTAGAACGGGGAGATACGAAGCAATATAGATTGGTGAGCTGTACCCACTAAGGCATCAACATATACAGTCTACAGTAAGTGCATAAGTTATGTTTGACAATTATAACATATACAAATACGTTTGTACAAGAAAAGAGTTGTCCCCTTAACAGTAGGAAACTACCGAGTATTAAACCTACCTAGCCAACACACACACACACACACACACACACACACACACACACACCACACACACACACACACACACACACACACACACACATACACACACATATATATGTATATATATGTGTGTTGACAAATCTCCCCACACTACAATGCCAGGTGGGTAGGTAGGTATGAGACAAAAGGAAGGAATACTGCACACTAGCCTAGATCCTACGAGAAGGGGCAGCTCTACCATAGTGGTCTTACATGTGTAAGCGCAAACGAGGCAAACGACCTACCAGGGATTGCAAAGCGTATAGGCCAATGTCCTCCTCTGTAGTTAACTTTCACCAAGTCATCAGCGTACGATGTCCTCCAGGAGTGTACCTTTGATTTGCCACCCACATTTCTCAAAAACCACCAAGGTATGTGAATCTTTACATATCTTGGTGTTGCCTTTTGATTCACTACAAACACGCTGACCATTCTCTTCTTCGGGGTGTAGAAAGCAGCAATCCCGTAGTTACATGCCGCCTTGTTGACATACAGCCGCTTGCTGCCTGCGGGAGCGAGACTCGTAAAATGCTTCAAGATCCAAAACTTTTTGGAGACCGTCGGCGGAGTGTAGACTGTAGACTCATCCGGCGTTTTCGACCAGTCGATGTGGATCAGCGCCCAGGATGCCACGGGGTCAATCGCCTGCCAAAAGACCCACCCAGTAGCTTCCAAAATGTTGATCGCCGCAATGATTGACCTCGCCATGAAAAGTGCCACGTCCATATCCTCCCCGCCTCGCATGAGAGGCCCCCATTCCGAAACCCACACCTCTTTCTCCTGCCCTTTCGCCATCCGCTTCATATCATAAAATTTTTGGGTTGTCCACTCGACCGGACTCGTTCCGTTTTTCGCCAGGCTTATGTAACCATGCACGTTGTAACGGGCGAGGAACGGGTTCAGAGTCCCAATCTGTCTCGGGGTGGTTTGGACAAAGCTATCCACCGAGGCAATCCCCGTTTTAAGCTGCTTCCTTTCAAGAGCAGCCTGGGTCATCAGTAGAATCCGCTTCATCTGCTGAAAACCGATGTTACAACCCTCCTGCCCTCCCCCCTTCATCCACCACCCCTCCAAAGCCTCATTAAACGGCTCCAAGGTATCAAACACCATTCCCTTACCCCAGCTAGTATCCTTAGCAAATTTCTCCACCACATCAGTGAGATACTCCACATAAGCTTCCTCGTACTCCACCTTCAAATTCCCCTCTCCGTAGTTGGCTGCCCCGGCAACATCCCCAGACACAGTCATCCACCAGGGCGGGCTGTTGGCAAAAGCTTCGAATGTGTCTGCCCCACGCGCCCGGGCAGCGAACAAAACTTTCCGCTGCCTGTCGTCTGCTGACCAGTTGTAGCCTGCTTGCTCTGTGGCTTTAAAGCCCGGCATGCCCCGCCATTTTCCCCAGCCTGTTTGGAGTCGGGGACTGTTGGTAGCGTTGTTGCCGCCTCCTATGTTGTAGCGGACTATGTTGAGGTTTAGACCAGATGGGGAGAATAGGAGGTCCATGAGAGGGTTCAAGTGCGCATCGGGGAAACCACCCACGAAGTTTCCTAGCCTGAGAGGGATGGAAGGGTGGGAGGGGATATCAGAAGGAGAGTATTGAGTCAATGGAGAGAAGTGGGGTCGGTGCATTGAGAGGGAGTGTCTGTTTGAACCTGGGAGTTGTTAGTCGCATTATGCCCGCCTCCTATGCTGGAGCAGACTATGTTGAGGTTTGGACCTGAAAGAGAAAGAATAGGAGGTCCATTAAGGGTTAAAGTGGGCATCAGGGAAACCACACACGAAGTTTCCTAGACTGGGAAGTATAGAAGGAGAGAGAGGGGAAGGTCAGGGGGGATGTGTTGAGTCAAGGGAGAAAAGTGGGGGTGGTGCATTGAAGGGCGGGGACAGGGACAAGAGGGCCGCAAGGAGATTGAAGTGGGATTGAAGGAAGCTATCTATGAAGCATACATCCTTCCACCTCACCCCCCCTCCCCCCCCTTTTCACCTCAACCCCCTCCCCTCCCCTTCACCTCACCCCCACTCCCCCCCCCTTTCCCCTCACCCCACATCTTCACCTGCAGTCTTACCAGCACAGCCCAGCCTCGCCACTTGCTCCCCTGCCGTATCCAGCCAGAAAGGGGTTGGAGGGAGGGATAATGAATCGGGAGCGGGGGAGAAGAGCGAGGGGAGAGAGAGAGGCGGGGAGAGGGGGGGGACGGGGGGGAGGGGTGGCTTACCAGCAGAGGGAGGTGCCCCAGCCTCGCCACTTGTTCCGCCTGCGCGGGTTCAGCGTCACTGACGCGGAGCCTGGGAAAGGGGTGGAAGGGAGGGGGGAGAGGGTGGGGGGAAGAGCATCAGCCCGCTTGTTCCGCCTGCGCGGGTTCGGAGTCACTGACGCGGAGCCTGGGCAGGGGGGAGGGTGGGGGAGCGTGGGGGAGGGTGAGGGGAGACGGGAGACACGAGACACTCAATCAACTTGTTCTGCCGCCATGGATCCAGAGTCACTGGCACAGAGCCAGGAGGGGGGGAGGGAGGAAGGGCGGGTGGGGGGGAGAGTGGGGGAGAGTGGGGGAGGGTGGGGGAGGATGGGCGAAAGCGCAGAGACACGAGACACTCAATCAACTTGATCTGCCGCCAGGGATCCAGAGTCACTGGCAGAGCCAGGAGCGGGGGAGGGAGGAAGGGCGGGTGGGGAAGGGTGGGGGAAAGAGCAGGCACACAGCTACTTGTTACGCCGCCGCGGAGTCAGAGACACCGATTCTGAGCCTGGGAAGGAAAATGGGAGGGGGAGGGGGGAGGGGGAGGGGGGCGGGGGGATGCGACAATCTCGCGGCACACAGTTAGTTGGTCCGACAGTTTTTTCGAGGCGACTTTTGAGTCGACTCAAAAGTTCATCAGACAGTTTTTGCGGGGCTATAAGAAATTTTCGATGCGAGGAGCAGATCGACGCGAGGAGAAGATCGATGCGAGGAGCTCACCATGAGACCGTTGCGCGCGGCAGATACAAGTCGTGAAAGGGACGTGCGAGGAGACGACTCGGAGTGAGTCGACTCAGCACCTTTTAAGTATGCGGCTCGGGCGAGTGAGGGACGAATGGGGGAATAGTGAGGGACGAAAAAGGCCGCTAGGCCAACGAGATAGCGCGGCAAAATCGATGCAAAGCGCGCCGAGAGCAAAGCGCCTACCTTCCAGCACAGTTAGGTTCGGCACAGTTAGGAATGGGAAGGGAGGGGGGGGGAAGTGTAGTAGCGTACCTCCTCCAGTGCATATATCGAAGAGCTCAGTAGCGGGTGTCAGGTTCGGCGTGGAATTCTCTGCGACTAGGGGTCGACTCGAACCACCGATAGATGCGATTCGCGCGCTGGGGAGCGACGCCGCTTGCGAAATGCTGTGCGACGCCACTTGCGACGTCGCTGTTAGCGAAGAGTTTTCGCCACAAGGGACCGGAACCGGGTGCGGCGATAGCCCTTGCTCAAAGCAAATGGGGGGACCCACGGGATCCCCTGATGTGCCTGAAACGACCGGAAGCGTGATATTGACGGAGTAGTCTATACCGGGGATATCTGGAATTATCTCGTCGCTGGGAGACGGGGCGGGAGCGCTTGCGGGAGCGCTTGCGGGAGCGTTTTCAGACACTCCAGCTGAAAAAGCGGCGGAAAACGCGGCGGAGAATACGGAGAGCAGGAGGAAAGTGCGACGGAGAGGACGAGAGGATAAACGAGGGTTTCTAAGCGCCATGGTTCAGCTAACGAATAGTCCGTCACGATCAGTCCGTCACGATCAGTCCGTCAACGTTAGCGATCAGTCTTCCAGAGGTAACGATCGGTCCGTCAAAGTTAACGATTGTGCCGTCGAGCTAACTATAAGTCCGTCAGGTCGACCATCCGTCACTAGTAGCAGTGACAAATGCTGATTTCGATCTCCGTGACGATTTCCGTCGACGCTTTTCGGACGGCTTCCGTCTGTGACTGAAATCGTTCGTCGCCAACAGCTGACAGCATGACCGACATAAATCTCGCCAGATCTCCGGCATGATCGGCCGTACGACAGTGTTACAAAACGGCAACGGTAAGTACGAGGATATTAGTCGCCACAGCAACAATAAGTACAAGAATTGCACAGCCCGGCTCGCTGAAGCTGGTCCAAGAGCGAAGACTGAACGTTGATGATGGATTGGTGTTAGTTTACCACTGGTTAGTTGGCAAGAAAGCGGTGACATCAGCACAGTTCTGGTCTGGAATGCTGGCAAGAAAGCTAGGACGAGTCCAGTCCAGCCCAGTGATGGCAGGTGGGGTGTTTTGAACTGACAGGGCAAGATGTTTGCTTGTGGTTTCGGGTTCAGCTCGGTTTGGTGTAATATATTCTAGCTTTTGTGAGATGCAGAGGTTTTCAACACGGTATAGAACTTGGGTAGTCTGTGTTGGCATTCGAAATGCCCTCGTCATGATGAGTCACGAAAGCAAGAATTTCGCACAGTGACCGACTAGAACATTCGCGAATCGGCGGCACGAAATTGCATGGTCCGAACCGAATGTTCCTCCGAGCCGCGCCGCGAGAGTTACGATTGGCTGACTGGCTCCCGCTGTTGACAGTTTGGCGGGAATCAGTTGGGTTGGAAGGGATGCGGGAGGCGGAGAAAGAAACGGGGGGAGGGGTAGGGTGGGGAGAAGACAGGGCGAGTCGGGGAAAGTTGGGGAAAAGGGGGGAGACAGGTACAGTGCAAGGCGGTGTCGGCATTCTTCTGTCGATACTGTTCACTGCTCTTCTCTTTGGGTTGGGCTTTGAACGACCCTCCACGACTAATTCTTTCTGACCTGTCCTTGTCGCACATGCGAAGCTCGCTTTCAAGCATACGTGGCTGGTTTCTGCTGCCACATCGGCATTAGAATTGCATGCCCCCCAGCCACATCCTAGCCACTGATATGATTTAGAAGATGTCAATGTACTATAACGTGAGAATACAAGGTCGCTATTGCAATGAAAGCACGAGGTTATTTAGGAATAGACGTACTAGGGCGATAACCTCGGAACGTGAGTAGGTTCGGCAATGTGGCGACAGTGTCGGACGGGGCGCGGGAAAGGTTTGGGCCGAAAATGAAGGCCGAACGTGACGAGTCGAGATGTTCGGGTGTACGCGGTAGCAGTCGACGCAGTAAGGAATGGCAATTCCTTACACTAGCCCCCCCTCCTAAACGTGTCCGTGGGCATCGGAGACATTCCGACGCTGATAATATGCCGTTAGAATCGGATGTGATTCTAGGTCAGCGAGGGGCATCCAGCTGTCGTCTTCGGACACGCGATCGCGCAAGCGGACGAGGAAGTCAACCATCCGACGGTTCAGCTGCGTTGTGACGCGATGTCCCATAATTTTCAAAGGCTCGGTCGTCGGTTCCTGCAAAGGCGTTAGCTGCGGTACACCGCGGTTTCGTGCCAAGGCCGGCGAACTCGGGACGTAGGGTCGGAGAAGATTGACGTGGAAGGCCGGGTGGTGGCGCCAATCAGCCGGTAATCGAAGGTGAACAGTGGCAGGTGTCACCAGGTTGGTCACTGGAAAAGGTCAGCAGAATGTGGGTCGGAGTTTGCTCAGGATCGGCAACCGCAAATTGCGAGTGTCGAGGAGGACGAGATCTCCCACTTTGTAAGTGACGTCACGGCGATGTCGATCGGCTTGTCGGCTTGCGACCAGATTGGCTTTCCTGATTGCCTCAGCGGCCTTTTCGCGGGCGGCGAGAATGTCATCAGCTAATTTCCGGGACCGGGGTACGGGTGTCTCAATGTTCGGGGTAGAGGGTATCACGGGGTCCTGTCCGTAATTGAGGAAAAAACGGGGACTGATGGGTTGTAGCGGAGGATGCATTGTTATACGCGAACTCCAGCAGCGGGAGAGATTTCTCCCATATCGATGGGTCAGTGCAGGTAGTTCGAAGGAGTTGCTCCATGGTTTGGTTGACGCGTTCGGTCTGCCCGTCGGTCTGTGGGTGGTAGGCGGAGGAAAATTGGAGTTTGGTGCCGAACTGGTCCCACAGGTGGCGCCAGAAATTCGATGTGAATTTCGGGTCTCGGTCTGAAATGATGGCGGGGGGCAGTCCGTGCAGTCGGATGACGTTCGCGAGGAACAGTTGCGCAGTTTGCTCGGCTGTGATAGTCTGTTGGCAGGCGATGAAGTGCGCCATTTTCGTGAGTCGGTCGACGACCACGAGGATGGCGTCGTTTCCGCTGGGGCCGGCCGGTAGTCCTGTCACGTAGTCCATCGTGACGTGTTGCCAGGGTAGCTCAGGCGGATCCAACGGCTGTAGTAGTCCGGCTGCTCGCTAATGCGACGATTTCATAATCTGGCAGGCAGTGCAGGAGGACACGTACTTGCGCACGTCATCGGCCATGTTCGGCCAGAAATAATTCCTCTGTAGCAAAATGCCGACGCCGAAATGCCCGGAGGTAGGGTTGTCGTGGGATTCCTGGATTAGGAGGGTACGAAGTAAATCGTAGCTGGGCACCCAGAGGCGAGAAGTACCGCGCTTATTAAAATAAGGTCCGGTGGCGGTGGTATGCTGTTGATGGATAGCGGAGCGGAAAAAGGGATCGATATTGTAGCCGTGGGTGAATATTCCCGTAAGTAATGGGTTTGTCTGGGCAACTAGTATAGCGGCAGTATGGGCAGTAGGGCGAGTCAGGGCATCGGCAATACTATTTGCCCCTCATTTGTAGGTGATGGTGTAATGGAAATTCGACTCGAGGAAATCGAGCCATCGGATCTGTTGCGGTTTGAGATTCGGTTGGGCGCGCACGTATTGTAAGGACTTGTGGTCAGTTCGCACTGTAACGTGAGCGCCTGTCATGTAGCACCGCCAGGTTTGAACGCATGGACGTTCGCCAACATTTCTTTATCGTGCACTGTATAGTTCTTCTCTGTGCCCTGCAACTTCCGTGATTCGTAGGCGACTGCCTGTAACCCGTCGCCGAAATCCTGTAGGAGAACTGCACCGATGGCGATGTCGCTGGCGTCGGTGACGAATTTGTATGGACGGTCGGGATCGGAGATGCGAAGGACGGGCGGCGACGTGATGGCGATTTTGAGTTGGTCGAATGCAGCTTGCTGCTTCTCTCCCCACCAAAAACATTCGTGATCCTTCACTCGGTAACCCAGCCATATTTGGGATAAAACGGCGGACGTAGTTGACGAAACCCAGAAAACTCTGTAGTTCTTTGAGGTTGGTCGGCGGCTTCCATTCCTGTATGGTCTTGATTTTCTTGGGGTCGATTTTCACTCCTTCGGTAGAAACGACGTGGCCCAAAAACTCCAACTTCTGCTTAAGATTGTAGCACTTAGACCCTTTCGTGATGAGGCGATTCTTGTGCAGCAGCGTGGAGACTGCATCAAGATCTCGTAAGTGCTGCTCCTGGCTGCGGCTGTAGATTAGTATGTCGTCGAGGTAGATACTAACGCATTTATCCAAGAGTTCCCAAAAAATGCCGTTCATGGTAATCTGGAACGTTGAAGGCGCGTTCGTGAGGCCAAAAGGCATCACCAGGTATTCGTAACTGCCGTAGCGTGTTCGGAAGGCGGTTTTGTTACAGTCTTCGGCGGCGACGCGAATTTGGTGGTAACCTCCTCGCAAATCGATTTTCTAGAAGTACTTGGCTCCGCGAAGTTGGTCGAGTAGTTCGTCAGCTCGCGGGATCGGGTAATGCGACTTGATGGTGATCCTGTTGAGGGCGCGGTAGTCGATGCACATGCGGAATCCGCCATCTTTTTTCGGCGTGAACAGTATGGGGGCGGCGTATGGGGACGTGCTGGGTCGGATAAAACCCTTCGTCAGGAGGTAATCTAACTGCTGCTGCAATTCTTCGAGTTCCGGTTGGCTGAGCTGAAATTGTCGCTGTACTGTCGGTTGTGCGCCTGGTTCTAGCTCGATGCGATGGTCTTCGGGTCGGCTTGGCGGAAGTCCCGCGGGTAGGTCGTCCGAGAAAATCTCAGGGTATTTTCGAATCAGGTCCGCTAAATCCGGAGGAACTGCTTCACACAGCTTCGCGATATCTTCCGCTATTGTCGGAGTCGTTACTTCGCGAAGATCAACGGCGTACGCTGCAGCTCCTGCTTTTATCGCGCGCTTGAAAGTTATCGCATGGACTTGAGTACTTCGCATGCGGGGTCCCGTCCATTTCGGTAACTCGCAAGAGTGCCCATCGATTTTGATGCAGCAGCTGCCCGTCGTCCAGTCGATCCTCGGGTTGTACTGTCGCAGCCAATCCCGTCCCAGCAGCACGTCGCACCCGTCGAGTGTGGTCGCCAGCAGTCCCATCCGAAATTTCACGTGCTCGCCACAATGGAAAGTGACGTGCTCCACCCGCTCTCGTATTGCCAGCGGTGTTCCATCCACCAGTCGTGCGTCCATTTCGGGTAGACACTTTAATAAGGGGATACCCGTTTTCTTAGCCCTGTCCAACTGTATGAGACTGTGACTCGCGCCTCCATCCACAAATATTTTCAGCAACACCCCGTTGACTTAACCCTCCACCAACACAGGGTGATCAGCAGTTTCGTCCCCCTTATTCGTCCGGGTCCGGTCGATTGCAGCAATCGGGATCACGACCCGGTGGGGACTGTGTGGCTCGGGCGAAGAAGCCTGCCCGTCAGTAAGGGGCCCATTACTTACTAACGCGACCCATTTCCTGGTCGCTCCTCCGGCTTCTTCCCCATAGAATTATGGATGGCTAGGAGCTCTTGGCAGTTGTGTTTGATGTGACCCGGTCGGCCACAGTGGTAGCATAGCCCCGTATTGCGCGGAGCAACTGCGTAAATATCCAGTGCGTCCATCCCTTTTATCGTGGCGCGCTGGTACTGTTCTCGAGGGCGACCTCCGTCGTAAAAGCTCGTCCTCGGCTTCGTGAGCGAATCAACGGCTTCGGCGAGTTGGATGAAGTCATGTAACTGCTTCGCAGGTCGTTGTAATTTTTTTTGGTACTATATTTTAGGCTTCAGCCCGCCCATGTACTGTACCTGTCGACCTTCTCCAACTCGTGCATGTAGCCACATTGATCCACCAACGTCAAGAATGACGCGGTGTAGTCGGACACAGATCCCAGCTGCTTCCACATGCGTAAAGTCTCGCGCGCTTTGTCTAAATTAGGAGCATGCTCAAATCGCTTGCGAAGCTCTGCGCACCACGTTGCCCACCTACGAATGTGAGTTGCATCAAACAACAAATCTGCCTCGTCTTCGTCGCCGAATTCTTCGGACCACTCATGCTGTCCTTCCGTGCGAGTTGTTGCTGAGTTGACGACGACCTTCCACCACTGTAGGGCGGCCCCTTGCAGCAGTGTCAACGCATGGCTGATCCGCTTCTGATCGTCTCGGATGCCCGCCGCGTTAAAATAGATATTCATGGCGAATATCCACTGCCGCACCGTCACGCCTTTATTAGCTGGGTCGAAAGGAGCGGGTTGCTGATATCTCACGCTGCCACTTGTCGAGCGCGGGGCTGTTGCCGCTAGTCGTGCCAGCTCCACTGGCGTCGGTTGCTGCTCACCCGCCTCGTTTCGTGCATCGTCGCCCGGCTCCTCTGGACGCCTTTCCTGCGCCTGGCGAAGTCGTTGGTTTTCGTCACGGAGGTTGTTGACGATGCTTGTCAAATTGTTCAACTGCTCCATTAATGCTTGCAGGTCTACTGTTTCCCGGGCAGAGTTCGCGGCAGTCGAGGTCGTCTGTTCCTCAACCGTCGAGTCTACCGGGGCCATGGCGGTCAGGACGGGGCAGAAACTAGCGCACACGCTGTAGTTGTTGACGTAAAAATATTTACGATCGAAGACAACTGCTGTGCAGCCGTGTTAATCCCCTCTGAGCACCCTTAACTAATTAAACGGGAAAACGGAAGGTTTCTAGAAAGCTCGGGCTCTGATACCAGCTGTTATGATTTCGAAGATGTCAATGTACTATAACGTGAGAATACAAGGTCGGTATTGCAATGAAAGCACGAGATTATATAGGAATAGACGTACTAGGGCAATAACCTCGGAACGTGAGTAGGTTCGGCAATGTGGCGACAGAGTCGGACGCGACTCGGGAAAGGGTTGGGCCGAAAATGAAGGCCGAACGTGACGAGTCGAGATGTTCGGGTGTACGCGGTAGCGGTCGACGCAGTAAGGAATGGCAATTCCTTACAGCCACCATATCCGCGACAGCCAGAGCTGATTGAGCTGCCCTCGACATTCATGACGAAGACGCCGTGTCGGCGTGCTGTCGTCAAGTGGTGCCGTGAAATATGAAGTTGCAAAATGATCGTTCAAACAAAGTTACAAAAAGATACACTTCAGCTAGAGATGCGCCAGCAACTTTACTTCCTACTGTTACATGGCCTTTACTACGACGTATTAATATTCATCAAGGGCCTTACAAGCGCAACTACAAATGAGACAAATGACTTACCAGAGATCTGAAACCGTATAGGAAACTCCCCATAGTTAACTTGCATGAAGTCCTCAGAGTAAGATGTCCTCCCTCCCTCCCTCCCTCCTCCCTCCCTCCCTCCCTCCCTCCCTCCCTCCCTCCCTCCCTCCCTCCCTCCCTCCCTCCCTCTCCCTCTCCCTCTCCCTCTCCCTCTCCCTTTCTCTCTCTCTCTCTCTCTCTCTCTCTCTCTCTCTCTCTCTCTCTCTCTCTCTCTCTCTCTCTCTCTCTCTCTCTCTCTCGCTCTCTCTTTCTCTCTTGATCTCGTTTTAACAAATAAATTGAAGGAAAAGGGAAAATACAGGGTAGAAGGACGTGTCATGAGAGAAAGTAAGGGATGCGAGGGGAGGCAATGCAGAGCGAAGCCCTGAATTTCAAGGCGAGGCGAGAGTAAAGGTGAGAGAGGCGAGGCAGAGGTGACTGTCGGCGGATGAAAGGACCAAATACAGATCACAGGCTCAACTAGGGACTGTATGAACTGAGAGTTAGTTGAGAGAGGCGAGAAAACAATGCAGGGTTGAAGCGCTAAATTCCGTTGCACGGGATCCAGAGGGGAGAGGGGGTTGAGAAATACGTGTAGTGTACCTCCTCCACTGCATATATCGAAGAGCTCAGTAGCGGGAGTCAGGTTCGGCGTGGAACTCTCTGTTAGGTGCCGACTCGAACCTCCACTGGATGCGACTCGCAAGCTGGCGAGCGACGCCCCTTGCGACACGCTGTGCGACTCGACATGCCACGTGACTGTTCGCGAAGGGTTTTCGCTACAGCAAATCGGAACCGTGTGGGGTGACGTGTGTGTCACATATTTGATCACCACAGGAACCCTAAGGGACACATCAAACCGCAGCGCATTCGCCTTTGAAACGCCTCCCAAAATTGTGTTATTGCCTCTATACCAACATGCCACGTTGCGATTTGCGTACTAAAATATGCAAACATTGCAATTGATTATCATCCGCGCTTCAGAGAGTTTCGGCACCGACCCATAACACGACATAAAGTATCAATAGTGTAATGAGGCTACGACGACGTGGTATAATATACAATTTCTCAACCATCAATGGAACGCGACAACAACGGGAGTCGTTATAACCGTATTAGAGTGACGTTGTATCAGTTTCAACAAACGAGGGGTACACGCACAAAATGCTACAATATCATGTTTTTGTGACATGTATGCACAACCGTCATTGGAACGTGACAACAACGAGCATGGCCAATCTGGCAGGGTGCGCTTCTATAATCGAATACATTTTATGTTAGCGAGTGCGTGCGGATACAAATACAACTTAAGTGACCATAGCCGTTTTTGTCCAATTTCCTAAATTGAAACGAGTGCACATATAACCGAGACCTGTGTACACTGCAGGATTGGGCCGTATAACCAAGGTTTAACGCGCATTGCATGCGACTGTTGCTGAGGTGCCAGGCTTGGAGTCGCTCAACACACAATCACAAGATCCATCATGGCCAGACATCACCTAAAATCAATCCCAGTAAAACCCCCCGCACCAAACAAAGCCCATCCAACAGGATATTTTGGGCTCAGCGCTTGGGATGGAGCATGCAGACATGAATTACAGTGGCGGAAACAATTGTCCACATGTTTAGCATATTTTCACATTTTGACGAGCTATACGCTATGAACATTAAGCCTTAATTCATGGTGGCCATACACGTAGAGAGGAGCAGTTAGAGCACTCACTCAAATCTCCTAAAACCAGAGTAGTATATTTCATGGTCCTTCAAGACGACAACATTGAATAACAGCACATCCGTACAATTTGTACCGAGGACAGGCATCAAACTAGTTACTAGCAAAACTAGTACCTAGTCAACCGACACTTGGCCTTGATCACCACCTACACCCTCCTAGGCATGTTATCTACGAGGTTAGTGCAAACCTTTATAGGGATCTTCTCGCACTCTTCCTGGACCCACGCTTTTGCATAAGGGGGTGAGCACTAGGAAAATCGCGAAGTATTTGAACGTATGCAAGAGTACTGTGCACGATTTCATGTTGAATGTCATCTCTAAGACTAGCCATGCTGAGGTGTTGCCAAAGATGCCATTAGTCGATTGGTCTCGTCTTATCATGGATCGTCTTCATCGTACCGTTGTAGGTAAAAATTACGAGTAGAGTGGCGAAAAATTGCGTATCTGCCACGAAACTTAGGGTAACATAGCACGGTTGACAGTGCATCCTTGCACTATTAGAATCACGCTAGGATCCGTAGGTCTCTGAGCGGTGCAGCAGTCGAAATAGTCGTGACTGGTGGGGAAAAATATTCGGGTTTGCTAGTACTAGTTTTGCTAGTAACTCGTCTTATCATGGATCGTCAAAATGTGAAAATATGCTAAGCATGTGGACAATTGTTTCCGCCACTGTACCATAGTAAGTGGCCGGGGGACAGACCTTGTTGTGTGCCGCAGCGAAATGAGACGAATCACCGCAAACTCAAGAAACTTGGCTCAATGTGTCGCTAATCACGCACGGCAGGCAACCCAGCCGTCACTAGACAGTACATGGACCTGCACATCTTGAATTATTGCACAGAGGAACCCAAGAGAGGAATTAGGCCGCAATGGAAAGCACGGAGCTAGGGAGGAGAGTGCGCAGAGTAAATGGGGGGTAGAGGGAGGGACAGGGGCACGAAGGAGTGACAGTCCACCACCCCTTATCCACATGCTCATCCCTACACATCCCCCGCCCAGCACCATGCAACCGAGTCGGGGGATGCTCTTGGGAATGTGGAGGAAGTGTATGGGCAGTTGAACCTTAGAGATATGATGGCATGGTTACGAACCAAACAATTACATAAACGACAACACATTATGTAGCTCACCAGACGAGCACGATGCAATAAAGACTCCCACCATCTCACTCCGTCAGTTGACCCACAACGGCAGCCAGAATCAGAACGATCCAGCTCGCTAACTGAGCATCTGCCCTGTGAGACACGAGAAAATGCATGATCAGCCAGGGGGGTAGTAGGTGGAGTTTTCAGGAGTCACACGTTGTCAAAGAGGGCCATATTGCATCGTTGCGGAGTCAAACATAGATAGCAGTAGCCATTCCATGCCGCAAGAAAGGTAAAAGACAGGCAAACGACAAAAAAGGACTAAACGCCATAGGACGGCATCGAGGGGGAAAGGCGAGCATACCCCAAACCCGCAGGCTTGTAGCTCGGTGATGGGTGCAGAACAACTCAGGAGTCCGCCCTGCTGGCTGGGTGTGGTCTGCGCTCCGCAGGGTGGAGAACTGGGCGCCTGCTGCCGCCCATCGGCGCAGCCACTCCGCAGTCGCCAGCTCCAAGCCATGGCTGCCCGCGCCATTCGTGCTGGCATCCGCCTTCTCTGCACTGTTGGGAACGGCGGAGGGGTCGTGCTGGCGGAATATGCGTTTGCCAACACCCTCTGTGGCGGCGTGGTAGGGCACTACCGTCCCGGATGCTCTCTCCCTGTCCGGCCCTGTAATACACAGCCGCATGCTCCGAATCTGGTCCCCTGTTAAATAGCTTGGTCCTATACACTTCCGTCCTCCCCCGTCCCCCCCCTCACTAGTCCAGTCTTTGGTTCTTCTTGGCAGCAAGTGGCTCCCTTTTCGTGTCCCATAATCCCCTTTCAAACAAACTGCCGTGCCTTTCCTTCTCTTTCTCCGCCCATCAGTCCAACCCCGCACCCGCCGCGTTTCTCTTCCCGTGCTGCTATGTGCCCTTTCATCCTGGCTCTATCCTTCATTCTGCTTTGCCAACACGCCATTCTAACAGCCACAGCATGGACCGTTCGGTGGGTCCAGTATCTCCTACGTGAATCCAGCAGCCGCTACGCGATTTTCATATGCCGCTGTGCAGGGGCACGAGGCATGGCCCCGACTACCCTAAACCATCTCTTTTGCTCTTCGTACCCTGACTCAAACCCACATGTTCCCTCTACACACTACAGACATTCTTGTGGAAGTTCCACCATGCTAAGAGGGGGTGGGCCAACACGTACCAGGCACAGATGCCGGGTCTGCTGCACGTGTTGTATGGTGGCATTTTGGCTCGCCTCGTGCACGTGCTGCAGGGGGATGATGCCAATGCCCTGGCTCTCGACGAGTGAGTAGCGTGTATTGTCATCCTCAGTCTGGTGGTATTGTACCTATCCTAAGATTGGACATGACTGGACACACCCTTAATGCACTACGTTTTTTATTTTATTTTTGCTCCCTCATCGAGGAGTTTCTTTACATGTGCCTGCCCTTTCCATTATGCTGCTTACATGTGGTCCGTTCAGTGAATTACCCTGCGGTGCATGTGGTTCCAGATCCTGCCTTTTTTTTTGGAGGGCAAGGTTATACGGGCGGGGCTGGAGGCGTTGGTTTTCTTGGTTGATTGGCATCAGAACCACATCCGCTGCGAGTTTTACACCGAGGAGACGATCCGACAGATGGAGATTGACACGCACGAGTGAGTTAATGCGAGGGCCCATGTTAGTGTCGTGCATCCTAGAGCCGTGTCAGTTGGGCGTCCAGACAATGCACATGCAGTTACTTTTCCAGGCGCTTAATTCTTTGTGTTCTCGCGCCACGTCTCATCCCCATGCCCTTGACTCCCTGCTCAGTCCCTGGCAGGACTTGTCTTTGCATGACCATCCCTTTACCCATGCCAGGTGACCGACGTTGTCAAACCTCCTCCTCGCCAACGTTTTGCCCACAGCTTTGAGGAATGACAACGGAACTTCCTTCGATCGTGGTCCTCACCGTTACCCTAGACTATGCTTCCCATGTCTACCCAGAGCTCTTCTCTCACTTGCACCGTCATGTGCCTTGTCCCCCTCTCCCACACCCCCTTGATCGTGATTGCAGACTGGTGCGGCTCTTGATGACTCAGTATCCACGGGATGGGCATGGTTGGAATCTCATTAAGATCCACGGCCTCAACCACATGCCTAAAGCCATCCGGCGTGGCGGTCATCCGCGCGAGTATTCGACCGCCACATTCGAAAATGCTCACGTCCGTTTGTGCAAGGAGCCGTTCCGGGCATCAAACAAGCGTGACTATGAAGCGGCCATTTTGGGGGGCAGCTCGACACGGCATGCCATGGAGTGTCTTCCACCTGCGCTGGAGGGGGAAACGCGCGAGTACAACACTGCGGCTAAGCGGATGAGCGTACAATGGTGCTTTCTGGCTGTGGGGCGGCTCTGGCTGATAATCGTCGTTGCCATTTTTTTCCACCTTGTATCTCGTTGTTAGACATTTCCATCCCATAAGGGCACACCCACTATGGGCTGTGTCAATGTCTCTTGGGTGTCGGTGCAAGTCAGGGGTGATCCCCGCCATCCTATGTTGTTTGTTTTGTCGCTCTTGACCCACCCTCTAAACACGTCTTAACCTGGCCTACAGGATACTGGGGGGCGGATCCTTGACCCTCGCATACGCTTCTCGTCTGAGATTGACTATTTTGTGAAGTTCCCCACCAGATGTGGCGGTACACCTCGTTTGCCACCCCACACTTCCACCCACTCTTAGACCCTACTCATCCCCCCCACCCTCTCAGGCCTTGCCTCCCATGGATGCTCCATGCGAGGTGGATTCCCGGTAGAGTGCACCATACTATGTCCCACCTTGTCACATGTTGCCCCTCCTTCCATGCCTGTCAATCCCACATCCGCCCTCATCTTCCTCCCATGTCTACCCCTTAGAGTGGAGGGGTCGCCCCACGCCTGGTCCTACGCGGGGCCCGCACGGCAATTGGGGGGACACAACTTGCTCAGCGGACTATGGCAGGTTTGCTGAAGGCATTGGCAGCCAGTATTAACCCGGGTCCCTCCCAATTATTTTTGTTCCAACGTTGGGCATGCACGCACCTCAGGCAGGCCGACTCTGACCACCAGTTCAGCGACCATCTCGGATGGGTGTGACGTCACAGCTCGCGGTTATTCGTTGTTCATGGAGTACAATTCAGCGACGGGTGGAATTCTGGCTGGGTATCGCCGGGTCATGCAGAGGCAGGGCTTCTCCAGCACTCAGGCACAGGTCAGCTCCGGTCCTTCCTCCTTTGCCTCTGTTTCAACCCGTCTTGGTCGACTTTGGGAAACGTTTTCTGCACAAGTGCTTTACCTCCCTTGCCTCGGTTTCACATCACATGGCTGACTGTGGGGAACGTTGTCTGCACAGGTGCACAGGGCGATTGCTCTACCAAAGAACGACGTGCGGACTGGTGAGGCAATGGTCCGATATGCACGTGCTCCACCCCGTCATCACGGCGCTCCAGCATTTTCGTTTGTCGAGTATGGTCCACCTGATACTGTGGCGGCGTATGGGAAGTTAGTGTTGCTGTTGTGTGCCTGCAACGAGGATGTCGCTCAAGGGGGTGCTGCGCACGAGGTCGCATACATTAAGCCATGAGAGTGTGACCGTGTTGATGCCTTGACAGGGTGCATGAGACTGCAGGAGGTGCAGAGGCCAGATGCATGCATCGTTGTTCCCGCGAGCAGCCTCAGACATGTTGTCCACGTGGTGCAGTCTTTTGATAGGCCAAGAACATGGTTGTTGAACAAGTGGGCAGATGGGTCGCGGCATGGCGGGGTTTAAATGTTGGATGCGCTTTGATGTTGCCTCGTGAAGAGGCTGTTTTGGTAGTGACATTAAAATTGATTAACCCATTGGCTTCATGCCTTCAACCGCAGAATGGTTATTTGCACTCAGTTTATTGTGCAACCTACTTTCTAACAGCTGAAATATATTTTAAGAGGTGCAACTATTCCATACATACAATGGGAGCCTATGCCGTTAACAGGGGCGCCTAAGTCATAGTGATTGTCGGGCCTCTGGCGTTCCCTCGGAGCCTAATTTCGGGCCGAACCAGGGACAAAAGCTCGAGCCGAAGCTGCGTGGTTTCATGTGTGTGACCCAGGCCCCACACCTCCCCTGATTGGTCCTCTCTTTATATGGCGAAACACTTCGACCATAATCACCAAGTCGCAGAATTCGCCACACCCCTCATGTGACATTCGGGTTTGCTGGGGGTAACTTGCGGGGCACGAGCTGTGTGATACCCACGCATGCCCCTCCCTCGGAACCCAATTTCGGGGCTCACAATTTGGGATGCTTTCTCCCGCATAAAATCTCAGGTCTGTGAAGATTATCGCGGGGCTTTTACGATCAGTGATGATTTCTGTCAACGATGGCAAACCGTTCGTCACCCAAACCGTCCGTAAGGAATAAGTGACGGTATGATCGACCGCCGCGCATAGTTCTTACACTAAAGTGAACTTTGAAATGCCAGAGAACAACTTATAATTGACGAATGTAACGGTGTCAGTGCCGGACGCGACTCGAGAAAGGGTTGGGCCGACAAATGAGGCTGAACGTGACGAGTCGAGGAGTTCGGGTGTACGCGCTAGCGTACAACTCAGTAAACACTACCCTCTCCTCCTAAACGATGTCGCGGGCATCGGAAACATTCCACTGCTCATAGTACGCTGTAAGAACCGGGTGTGATTCTAGATCAGCGAGGGGTACCCAGCTGTCATCCTCAGACGTCCGATCGCGCCATCTGACGAGAGAATTTACCACCACATTGCATCGCTCCTAACCACACTGCATCGCTCCTACCCCCATTGCACCGCAGTCCTTTGCTCAGCTCACTGCCGCCCGTCTGCTGCAGCCGCGACCGTGATGGCGGATTCAGTCCTGCGCTTGGACATGGAGGGTCAACCTATCGATTTCGATACGTGGCTCCTCGACCTCCGCCGCCAGCTCACTGGTCAGCGGCAGGACGGCCACTCCCTGGCCGTCCACCTCGACGGTACGCTTCCCTGCCCTGACCCTTCTACTCCTCTACCTGCTGACCCCACGTCTGCCGACCGTGACTCTGCTACCGCTGCTGCGCTTGCCCGCACTGTCTGGTTGTCTCGTGATGCTGTCGCCCAGCTAGTGATCAGCCACGCCCTGCCCCTGTCCAAGCGACCCCACTTTAGGTCGGTCAGGACTGCCCTGGAATTCTTAGAGGCTGTTGTTGCGTGCCATTCCACCCCGCCCTCTGCCTCCATTGGCCGCCTAATCCTGCCTATGCTCTTCCCTGACCTCGCCTCTTTCCCCACTGTCGCTGACCTGGCCACGCAATTGCGCACGCTAGACACGACCAGGCGGGTTGCCTGCACCAAAGCCCAGCTTCTTGTGTTCCAGGCCCCCTTCACCTCCACCCTTTACCTGCTTGCCACCCGCCTCCCTGACCACCTTGCCATAGCCTGCGACCATTTTGTGAGTCTCCACCCCGCTGACATCACCCTCACTGACTTCGTAAACACCCTGTCTGCCATAGGGACACATCAGCACTCTATCCCCAAGTCTAGCGATACTGCGCCGGTCCCTATCTTTCAGGGGTGTGCCCCCGCTCAGTGCCCCCGCCGTGATGTTAGGATCTTTGAGATGGATATGGATGAGACTAGCTCTGCATTGTATGCCCTATATTTTGATGACTCTAGTGTGACTTGTTCCTATTACCCTGTGTTACCTAGTGTATGTGTGCCCAGTATGTCTAGTTCAGGCTCCCCTGCTGCATCAGGCATACGATCCTATGCCTTGTGTAGCCTTGGCTCCACCCTCGCTCCTCCGCCCCCGGACACCACCGCAGCTCTCTCCTTCACCCTGGACTCTGGCGTGTCCCAGTGTTTCTCTTGGGACTCCACTACGCTCACACTGCTTGCCGCCCCAACTGCAGTTGCCCTTGCAGACCCCTCCTCCGGTCCGGTAGTCGCCCGTAGTTCCACTACCCTCCCTTGTCCGGCAGTTTCTTCGGGCTCTCGCTTAGGCCTGCACATCCCCTCGTTCTCCAGGAACCTAGTTGTTGTCGGCTGCCTCCAAGACCTCGGCGTCACCACTACGTTCCCTGGTCATGAGCGGTACACTATCTGTACAGAGGCCGCCACTGGTGCTCCCCTCACCACGTTCCCCTGGGACCCGGTGTCCGGCCTATTCACGCTGGACACCGCATCCCCCCTGGTCGGGACGTTTCCTTAGGTGTCTGCTTCTACCCAGGTAGCCGCGGCTTGCTCGTGTCGGTCACTTACCCACCCGTTACTTCTTTGGCACCACCGTCTAGGTCACCCTGCCCTCACATGTCTGCGACACATGTCTAAGCACGGTCTTGTCTTAGGTCTCCCTGAGTCGTTCCCTGCGCTGCCCTCCTCACTAGCGCCCCCGTGCACCCCCTATGTCGAGGGTCGGCTCCGCCCTGCCCCTCACTCCTCCTCTTTCCCTCCCACCACAGCACCGCTGCAGACCCTTCACATGGACGTTTGGGGCCCCTCCCCCACCCATGGGCCGCATCGCGAGCGCTACTTCCTTGTGCTTGCCGACGACTACACGCGCTACACCATGGTGTTTCCCTTGGAGCGGAAGGCCGACGTGCCTGACGTTCTCCTCCTGTGGCTTGTCTCTATGCGTGTTCACAGAGGTCTCCCGGTGTTTCGTCTTCACTCTGACCGTGGTGGCAAGTTCGCCTCTGGTACCCTTGGTCGTTACTGTCGTGCGGAGGGCATCACCCAGACGTACACCCTGCCGGACTCCTTGCAGCAGAATGGGGTCGCTGAGTGCTGCATCGGTTTGGTCATGGAGGTGGCTCGTACCTCCATGATCCATGCCTTGCTCACGTTCGTGCCCCTAGCATGGACAAGCTCACTGCCTGCACAGTCCCCTATGTTTTCCTCGGTTTCCCCCTCGACTCGTCTGACAGGTACTTCTACCACCCGCCATCTCACCGGTCCTTTCACTCTCGCGACGTTACTTTGACGAGTCCATCTCCTTCTACCACTGCTTTCCCCACCGTGGTCCCCCGGTTTACCCCCCACTGTCCCTAGTTTCCCCCCCCTCGGTCCCCCCTGTTTCACTAGCTCCACGCCCTGCCCCGTCTAGTGTGTCTCACGTCACTCCCACCCCGTCCATAGTCCCTGTCAAGGAGTCTGCTGACTCCCGTGGCTCTGAGGATTCCCGTCCACTGCCTATTCCCACCCCAGTCCCTCCTCCGCTCTCGCCACCACAGTAGCCTCCGCCGCTGACATCGCCACCGCAGCCATAGCCGCAGCCGTTGTCGTCGCCGCCGCTGGGGTTTGTGCGTTCTGGGGGTGCTGGGGTGCGTCTAGAACTGGGTAATGCGGCGGGTTCCCGCTCTGGGGGTGCGGGCGTGGAGCATCTCGGAGGTAGCCGTGGAGCCGCTGGAGGTTCTAGTGTTGGCGTGAAGCAGTCGCAGCAGCAGCAGTCGCCGCCAATGTCTGCGCTCCGCCTCCTCGGTCTTCCTTCCCCTGACTGCCTGCCTGCGTCTCCATCGCTGCCGCCGCCTCCTCCTCTGCCGGTCTACAGACCCGTGTTCCCTCCACGAGACTCCTCTCCGGCTCGTTTCCCTGCTCGTTCTCCTTCTGTGTCTCCTCCCCACTCTCCTGACCCGACTCCCTCTTCTCACCTCTGGGCTCCTCGTCTGTCCCCTGCTCGTCCTACCTCCCTTGTTCAGTGTTCTCACCCCATGTTGCTTCATTCACACTTGTCTCATGCCCCTCTGCTCCTTCCGTCTTCTCCTCCGTCTCCTCCTCCGTCTCCTCCCCGCCTGGCCCCGCCTCCGTTCTCTGATTTCCTTCGTGCCGTGCGTCCCCTTGTTCCTCGTGTCCTTGCCTCCCTTGTTACCGACCTGTCCGTTCCTGTCTCGAGTCTATCGGCTCGTGTCGCTAGTGTCACTGACTTTGCCTTGACTACGCTACCGCTCTGGTCTCTGACCCTGCCTGCCCTCCGTCCGTCGGGGTTGTGGCTGACCTTGGCAGTGACATCCTAGAGGACCAGCAGTACGAGCTCGCTTTCCTGTCCGGGGCCGCTCCCCATCTCTGTTCCATGCTGCTAGTCCCTAAGGGTGACCCAGACGCCCTTGACATCCTGACCCCTCGCACCTACGCTGAGGCCACCTCGGGACCTTGGGCCTCTCAGTGGATAGCTGCCAGGAAGCAGCAGATGGCATCTTCTAGATCCACCGGTTCCTTCGTCGACGCAGTTTTTCCACCTGGGGTGAACGTAGTCGATGGCCGATGGCTCTTCAGGGTGAAGCGCCCTCCTAGAGAGCCGCCTGTCTTCAAGGCGCGCTACGTGGCTAGAGGCTTCAAACAGCGTGAGGGGGTGGACTTCTTTCAGACCTTCGCCCCGACCCCAAAGATGACTACTCTTTGGGTGCTGCTACACATAGCAGTGCAGCATGACTATGAGCTGCACTCCCCCGACTTCTCTACAGCGTTCGTCCGGGGCAGTCTACATGAGTAGGTCTACTTGTGCCACCCCTAGGGCTTCTCCATTACCTTCCCCCCTGGTACGAAGTGGCTCCTCCGGCGCCGCGTCTACGGCCTGCATAAGGCGCCCCGTGAGTGGCACGACACACTGCGTGCCACCCTTGCTGACCTACAGTTCTTCCCGTCGTCTGCAGACCCCTCGCTCTTTGTCGGTTCTGGCCAGACTTCGTTCTACATCCTTGCCTACGTAGACGACCTAGTCTTAGCTATTGCAGACAGAGACGCACTGGCCTCTGTGAAGGCCGAGCTGCTGAAGAGACACACGTGCACTGACCTAGGACAGCTGCGCCGCAACCTTGGCCTGCAGATCTCCAAGGATAGAGCAGCGCGCACCATCACTCTTACACAGTCACACTTGGTGCGCCGATGGTCCCTACTAGGCACACTACCGCGTCTTGGGCACACGACGCCGAGATTCTCAGGTCCTCCCAAGGCTACTCCTCTAGCCTTGGTGCAGGTGCTGTCTCGTGGAGGTCCACCCGCTCATCGTCCGTTGCCCAGTCTAACTGTAAGGCTGAGATCTACGCCGGTGCCATGGTGGCACAGGAGCTCCGCTGGCTGACCTTTTTGCTTACAGACCTAGGTGAGCGGCCTAGCTCTGCCCCGGTCCTGTACATTGACAACAGGGCCATTATCCTCCTGTGTTAAGAGCCTAGACTAGAGGGCAGAGCGAAACATATCCAGCTGCGGTACTTCCTCCTGCGCGAGCTACAGCAGCGTCGCCTTGCTCGCGCAGTACACTTGGCCTCTGGTGCCAACAGAGCTGATATCTTTACGAAGGCGCTTATGCCTAAAGATCATCAGCGGCACTGTGTACAGCTTGGTCTAGTTCCTGTAGCACCTCACTTGCTAGGACCTTGATTGTGTTTAGCGCATTCTAAATATATATATATATATATATATATATGTTTACCTGACTGGCCTTGTGGCCTCTTCCCTGTGGTTGGACTAGTAGTGCTGCCCTGGTTTTGCTCTTGCCCTTTTTGTATTCTTGTGAACTAGTCCTCTTACCCTTGCCTCAGAGGTCAGAGTAGTAGTGCCATCTTGAGTTGCTTGTCTCTCACTAGGCACTCCCCTACCCAGTCTAGGGGTGTGTCAAACATATCTTTATATGTTATACAGCCTGTATGGGGTCGTACCTTAGAGGGTACAAACTCCTTAGCATATATTGCCACGTATGCTATGATTTCAAACCATAAGTTTACGCTAAGAAGGTGGTGACGCCAGTCTACCGTGAGTCGGAGGTGAGTGGTGACAGGTGTCACCATATTGGTCACTCAGAAAGGTACATAGAAGCGGGGTCAGAGTTTGCTCGGGATCGGCAGACGCAAGTTGCGAGTGTCGAGTAGTACAAGATCGCCCACTTTGTAAGTGACGTCACGTCGATGACAATCGGCTTGTCGGCTTGCGACCAAGTTGGCTTTCCGGATTGCCTCGGCTGCTTTTTCTCGGGCTGCTAGGATGTCTTCGGCAAATTGCTGTGACCGGGGCATTGGTGTCTCGATGTTTGGTGTAGAGGGTACCACGGGGTCTTGTCCGTGATTTAGGAAAAATGGGGATTGAAGGGTTGTGGCGGAAGGTGCGTTATTGTACGCAAATTCCAACAAGGGGAGGGATTTTTCCTATGTCTGTGGGTCAGTGCAGGTAGTTTGAATGAGTTGCTCCATGGTTTGGTGAACGCGCTCGGTCTGCCCGTCAGTCTGTGGGTGGTAGGCGGAGGAAAAATAGAGTTTGGTGCCAAATTGGTCCCACAGGTGGCGCCATAATTTTGATGTGAGTTTCGGGCTTCAGCCTGCAATGATGGCGGTGGGCAGTCCGTGTAGCCTAATGACGTTGGCGATGAACAGTTGGGCAGTTGGCTCAACTGTAATTTTCTGTTGGTAGTTGATGAAGTGCGCCATTTTTATGAGTTGGTCAACAACCACGAGGATGGCATCGTTTCCGTTGGGACCGGCTGGCAGTCCTGTCACGTAGTCCATCGTGACGTGTTGCCAGGGTCACTCGGGCGGATCCAACGACTATAGGTGTCCCACTACTTGCTGATGGGAGGATTTCATAATTTGGCAGGCGGTGTAGGAGGACACATACTTGCGCACGTCATCGGCCATGTTCGGTCAGTAATAATGATGCTAGAATGTCCTCATGGTTTTGTCGAATCCGAAATGCCCAGAGGTAGGGTTTCCTTAAAGCCCAAAAAAAAAAAAAAAAGAAAAAAAAAACAGAGGTAGGGTTGTTGTAGGATTCCTTGATTAGGAGGGTTCGCAGTATATCGTAGCGGAGAACCCACATACGGGAAATGTAGCGCTTGTTAGAATAGTGTCCGGTAGCAATGGTATACTGTTGGTGAATGGCGGAGCGGAACAAAGGGTCGATCTTGTAGCCATGGATAAATAGTCCTTTACGGAGTGGGCTGGTTTGGGCGATTAGTATGGCGGCTCTATGGGCAGTGGGTCGGGTCAGGGCATCGGCAATGTTGTTGGTGCCCCATTTGTAGGTGATGGTGTAGTGGAAGTTTGACTGGAGGAAATCGAGCCATCGGATTTGTCGCGGGTTGAGGTTCGGCTGGGCTCGCAGGTACTTGTGGGATTTGTGGTTTGTTCGCACAGTGACAGCAACGCCAGTCAGGTAGCACCGCCAGGTCTTGAACGTGTGAACGATCACTAACACTTCCTTGTCGTGTACAGTATAATTTTTCTCTGCGCCCTGCAGCTTCCGTGATTCGTAGGCGACCGGCTGTAATCCTTCACCAAAATCTTGTAAAAGGACTGCGCTGATGGCGATGTCGCTAGCGTCGGTGATGACTTCATATGGACGGTCAGGATCGGCGATGCAAAGGATGGGCGGTGACGTGAGCCCAATCTTCAGTTGGTCAAATGCGGCTTGCTGCTTCTCTCTCCACCAAAAACAATCGTGATCTTTGACTCGATCAGTTAGCGGGGCAGATAACCCAGCCATATTTGGTATAAACCTGCGGACGTAATTGACGAAACCCAAAAAAATCTGCAGCTCCTTGATGTTGCTTGGCGGCTTCCATTCTTTTATGGTCTTGATTTTCTTGGGGTCGATTTTCACTCCTTCAGTAGAGACGATGTGGCCTAGAAATTCCAACACCTGCTTAAGAAAGTCGCACTTAGACCCTTTCGTGATGAGGCGATTCTTGTGCAGCAGCGTGAAGACTACATCAAGATCTCGTAAGTGCTGCTCCCTATTGCGGCTGTAGATCAGAATATCGTCGAGGTACATAATGACGCATTTGTCCAAGAGTTTTCTGAAAACACCGTTCATGGTCATTTGGAAAGTCGAGGGCGCATTCGTGAGGCCAAAAGGCATCACCAGGTACTCGTAGCTTCCGCAACGGGTTCGGAATTCTGTCTTGTGATAATCTCCGGCGGCGACGCGAATCTGATGGTAACCGCCGCGCAAGTCGATTTTCGAGAAAAACTTGGCGCCGCGAAGTTGGTCCAGAAGTTCGTCGGCTCGCGGGATCGGGTAACGCGACTTGATGGTGATCCGGTTGAGCGCACGGTAGTCGATGCACATTCTGAATCCTCCATCCTTCTTCGGCATGAACAGTATCGGGGTGGTGTATGGTGACGTGCTGGGCCAGATAAAGTCTTTCGTTAGAAGGTAATCCAGCCGCTGCTGCATTTCTTCTAGTTCTGGTTGGCTGAGCCAAAATTGGCGCTGTACCGTCGGTTGGGCGCCTGGTTCCAGCTCGATCCGGTGGTCCTCAGGTCGGCTCGGTGGGAGTCCAGCTGGCAGATCGTCTGGGAAAATCCTTGGGTATTTCCGAATCAGTTCCACTAATTCCGGAGGAACGGCCTTGCACAGCTTCTCGATATCTTCGCTCTTGACCGTCGATGTCACCTCGCGAAGATCAACGAGGTACGCTGCAGCTCCAACTTTCATCACACGTTTCAAAGTGATCGCGTGGACTTGGGTGCTTCGCATGCGAGGTCCCGTCCACTTGGGTAGCTCGCAGGAGATCCCATCGAGCTTGATGCTGCAGCCGCCTGTCGTCCAGTCAATCTTCTGGTTGTACCGTCGCAACCAATCACGTCCCAGCAGCACGTCGCACCCGTCGAGAGTAGTCGCCAGTAGTCTCATCCGAAATTTTACATGCTCCCCACAGTTAAAACCGATGCTCTCCACTCGTTCCCGTATTGCCAGCGGTGTCCCGTCCACCACTCGGGCGTCGATTTCAGGTAGACACTTGAGTAAGGGTATACCCAATTTTTTAGCCTTGTCCAATTGTATGAGACTCTGACTCGCGCCTCAATCAGCGAAAATCTTCAATAACACCCTGTTGACTTTACCCTCCACCAACACAGGGTGATAAGCAATTTCGTCCCCCTTATTCGTCGGGGTCCGGACGATTGCAGCAATCGGGATCATAACCCGGTGGGGACTGTGTGGCTCGGGCGAAGAAGCCTGCCCGTCAGTAAGGGGCCCGGTACTTACTGACGCGACCCATTTCCCGGCCGCTCCTCCGGCTTCTTCCCCATAGAATTCTGGAGGGCTATGAATTCTTGGCAGTTGCGTCGAATGTGACCCAGCCAGCCACAGTGGTAGCATAGCCTCGTGTTTTGCAGAGCAATTGCGTAAATGTCCACTGCATCCACCCCTTTTATCGTGGCACACTGGTACTGTTCTCGAAGGCAACCTCCGTCATAGAAGTTCGTCCTCGACTTCGTGATCAAATCAGCGGCTTCGGCATTTGAATGTAGTCTTGTTACTACTTCGCAGGGCACTGTAGTTTTATCTGGTACTATATTTTGGGCTTCAAGCCGCCCATGTACCTGTCGACCTTCTCCAACTCGTGCATGTAGGCACATCTATCCACCAACGTCAAGAATGACGCGGTGTACTCGGACACAAATCCCAGCTGCTTCCACAGGCGTAGAGTTTTGCGTGCCTTGTCTAAGTCAGGAGCATGCTCAAACCGCTTGCGAAGCTCTGCGCACCACGTTGCCCACATGCGAATGTGGGTTGCTCCGAACAACAGATCTGCCTCGTCAAGTCGCCGAATTATTTGGACCACTCATGCTGTCCTTCTGTGCGAGTTGCCACAGAGTCGACGACCTTCCACCTCTGTAGGGCGGCCCCTTGCAATAGTGTTAACGCGTGGCTGATCATCTTCTGATCGTCTCTGATGCCCGCCGCGTTAAAATAGATATTCATGGCGAATGTCCACTGCCGCACCGTCACGCCATTATTGGCTGGATCGAAAGGAGCAGGTTGCTGATATCTTACGCCGCCACTTGTCGAGCGCGGGGCCGTTGCGGCTAGTCATGCCACCTCCACTGGCGACGGTTTCTGCTCACCCGCCTCACTTGGTGCATTGTCGTCCGGATCCTCTGAACGCATCTCCTGCGCTTGGCGAAGACGTTGGTTCTCGTCGCGGAGTTCGTTGACGACGCATGTCAAATTCTGCAACTGCTCTATTAATGCTTGCAGGTCCACAGTTTCCCGGGCAGGGTTCGCCGCAGTTGAGGTGGACTGTTCCTCTACAATCGAATCTACCAGGGCCATGGCGGTCAGGACGGGGCAAAAGCTAGCGCACACACTGTAGTTGTTGGCGTAAAAATATTTATGGCCCAAGACAACTGCTGTGTAGCCGTGCTAATTCCCTCTGACCACCCTCAATTAAGTAGCGTGAGAACAGAAGGTTCCGAGAAAGGTCGGGCTCTGATACCAGCTGTTATGATATAGGAATCGTCAATGAACTATAACGTGGGAATACAAGTCACTATTGCAATGAAGGCACGAGGTTATATAGGGGTTGGCGTGCTAGGGCGATAACCTCGGAAAGTGGGTAGGCTTGGCAATGTGGCAACAGTGTCGGACGCGAGTCAAGAAAGGGTTTGTGAGAGTACGACCTCGTTACACTAATTTCTCCTTTCCATATTTCCTTTCTATTTTATTCCTCTTTTTATCCTGATTCATTTGGTCTTTATCTCATCTCATTTGGTTTCCTATTCCTCCTTTTCCATTATCCTTTGGTTTATCCTGTTATTATAATTATATCACCGACCAGGCTCGGGATGTACTGGCGCGCTATATCTAGCGTAATCCTGCCGTAATCCCTTAAAGCCAATAGCCTTGCGTGGCTATACGCATGGTGATTCTATTTCTAGAAGGGTCTATTCCCTTTGGATAGGATAAACCTGGTTACCTGATGTATCTTGGAAGTATAAAAGCACCTTGTATTGATTGATAGTGCAACATTGAGCAAACCTTTCCTCGGGACATTCGATCCTGTGACACTTGGTAATCAGAGCCAAGGGTTCAGCTCAACGCTTAACCGCTGGGCCCCCAGGAGCACGCGGAGGATGGAGTCGAAACTTCAATTCCTGTAAGTACAATGCACTTCCATTTAAGTTTCGACTCACCTCTCGCAGCTGCACCTGGGGTCCCCTTCGAAGGCGAGATGCCTCGCCGACCGTTCGATGGACTGCATCGACGGAGCCGATTTTTCGCGGGGGCAAACGGCCTCGACCTGGCGAGCGCGTCAGTTCCGGAGGAACACTCCCTGCGACATTCGGAGAAGTTCGCAGTTCGCGACAACAGTTGGAGTTGCGCGGAACACTGCGGAGGTTCGACCGACGACATCCGTCCGATGGAGATTCGACGCTTCAGATCGACCGAGGCGAAAACAAAATCCTGCTGAGCGAGTTCGAGTTTCAGCGCAACTGGGAACGGGACCTCGCAAGCCGCGAAGTTTTTCGGAGCGTCCGATCGTTCGACAGCCGACATCGACGACCGAGAATTGCTGCAGGAAACGAGTCAACCCATGCACGGAAAGCTGCTGAACGCGACTCAGGAGTATCCTCAGATCACTTGGAGTTTGGACCGTCGGATCGACTTCTACTTCAACGGACGAGATGGAGCGTGACTTCTGTACAAAGGGAGAATGACGCGCAGATCCAAAAATCAGCCGCCTTCGACACGATCGACAACATTTGGACAACCAAATTCAGACTCCTCTATTTGGTGACGAATATGGTGCGCAAATCATCTGCAGAGTCAGAAATCTGCCAGAGTATTACCTACTTGGTAATATCTGCATGCAGAAAATTGACACGAGAACGTGGATCGTCGGATCGGTGCGGAATCAACGGCACGAATGCAGCAGAGACTACACTTATGGGAAATCATCATCATGGAGACAACATTCGTGACCAGCGACTGCACAATCGACGCATCTTCTAACTAGTGTCGATAACGATCGATTTATTTCGACGAAGTCATCTTCCTTAAAAATGGATCGACATCAACACGACAGGATCTTCACCCAGGAAAAACAATGGAGCTGCGTGAAGACATGTTCTCCATCCACGAGACACATTTTCATACAAATTGATCGACAAATTATGGGATTGCAGAGAAGTAGCCGTTTTCTCTTGCAATGCTCCGAAGTTCAAGTTGCTGCGAAGGAGCAGATTTCGCACGCAACGACGACGCAGTGAACCCGTCTCGTCAAGGCCAGCGAGACACTACTTCGTAACAGGAGCTGAACGATTCATTTTCATCAAGAATCTCAGCCATCCGAGGTGATTGATTGGAGCAGTCTCAACATCGACCTTACGAGGCGACACACCAATCATGCGTCGCGATTCCAGGTGTTAATGACCTGTGTGGAAGAAAATTCCGTGCACGTCACGATGCTTGACAGATTGAGGAGTAATTAACCTCTAATCCGGCAAGTACTCGCTCACTAGCGACCCTACGGCACATGCATTGGAGGCGATTCTACCAGAAGCCGAAGCGTTACAAGCATCAGCGTAACTTCGACGATACAGGAGAACGTCAAGCAACACGAGGTGTCAACAAATGAGGGAGATGCGGACTACTACAACACGATCACGCGCTCTACCGACCGTACATCGGAGGCACGGATGAGCATACCAGGAATTGCTACCCGTGGATACATCGAGGGGAGAAGCAAATTTATCTTCATACCCTCAAATGAAACAATCACCGGCAGCAATGGAACAACACATGTGTACCAAAATGCACGTGTTCCTGGTAGTTACGCCTGTTACACCCATCAGGAACACTCTACTGGGAAGAGGGAGTTGATGGATTCTCCTTCAACTAGTACGAGTTGAGAGAATTCTCTGTAGCAGCTGCCGCCGTCGCCGTCGTCGCAACCGCCGCCGCCGCCACAGCAGAAGACTCGTCACAACAGTCACAACCAAACCCTGATGGATGATTCTCCGCTCAATGGAGATAATGCTGGATTATATTCCAGTGGATCGTTAAGTCCCGGCCAGGCACAGTCCTATGATTTCCAGCTAGTGGGAAGGAGATACCACTATGCGAGGAAACAACATGGCAATGCCATACACCCTTAAGAGCGGAAGATATTTGCTCTTATGAGGATGGGAGGACCACGGTATTCTACCGGTATACAAGTCCTCATGGCCGATGGCTTTCCTTAAAGTCATAAAACCTGCGTCGCAACCAATCCATCACCAGCACCAACTCCACGGAAGCAGATAGGCGTGAAATGGAGCGCCGACGCCACTCCGGATAGTGGACTCCGCGTATCTCCAACAACACCCCTGTTTGCCGAAATGGAGCAGACTTCAACATCGATGCTGAGTAGCTGAGACATCTTCTACATCAATGCTACTTCAAGGACAGTAACAGAATGAGACAACACATGATGGCACCAGAAGACCTATCTCAATATGTGCGCCTAGACACCGATGCCTACCAATGGCCTCCGTGCTAAACTGGAAGCGCATAAGGTCATACTGGATTGGCTGTCACCAATGCTCATTTGGAAATGGGAGCGGATTATTTGGGAATAGCCCCAACATTCCCAAATGTCCTAACCCATCACCGTGGGATATCTACGCAGCAGAGATTCCTTGCTTGAGCAACCACCGAGGGAAACTACCTTGGCGCCGATTCTGGAAGTTACCAGCTCCGCGTTTGTGGTACCAACCCCTCGCATGGTTCTGAACACAAGGGATACGCTGAGCAGCACTTCGCATGCGCTGTTGTACTCAAGGCAGTGTGAGTAGTAGACCGCGTGGTGGACAGGGTTACTACTAGTGATTCTGCTCTCCAGTCCGCAGCACTACGATGCTGAATGGGTACGACTCGCGACAACACCAAGGCATGGACCAGCTCGACAGAAGCAGTACTATGACATGACTGCCATACCACCAACACTTGGAGATCTTCATACGTGGACCAGATGTGGGTAACAGCATGCACAGCTCGGACAACATAGCCACTCATCTGCACGTTACAGCACACTGTTCCAACCATTCACATCTCCAACTCCGACTTGCATCTGCCCGTCCTGGAGTTTGCCTATAAGTATGCTCCTGACGTCGCTACTGGACAGACGCTGTACTTCGTCTGTTACGGACGCCACCCGATCACACCACAACAGCTAACCATACCAGCCACAGTCCAAATTGCTTCCGATTTCATCGCTATCGTCCACCATCTTGTACATCGACCACAGAAGCACCTCTTGGACATCCAACATCAGCACAAGCACTTGGCAACTCATCACTACCCTTCTTGAGACCATAATATCGACATCAGCCAACTTCCATCCAAGCTTCAACCTTGCTTCTGCGGGACTTTCCTCGTTGAAGCAAATGTCACTTCAGTCAACTTTCGCTTCCGCCTACCAGCCACTTGGAAGATCCATAACACCTTCCATACCAGCTTCTTAAACCCTATCAAGACCAAAAACGCTCTACACCGAATGCCAACCACTATCGTCGCCCGTGTTCATCCACGACATGAGACAACTACGTACTCGGACAACGTCATCGTCAGAATGGCACTCTGGAGCTTCTTCTTTGCTGGAAGGATTTTGATCCTTCTGACGCTGCGTCTCTGAACTCGACATGGGTAACGCCCGTCGTCCTCTTCGTGACTACCTTGTCAAGCAGGGTGTTACGTCTACCACCCAGCTTTGAGGGGGGGAAGTGTGAGAGTACGACCTCGTTACACTAATTTCTCCTTTCCATATTTCCTTTCTATTTTATTCCTCTTTTTATCCTGATTCATTTGGTCTTTATCTCATCTCATTTGGTTTCCTATTCCTCCTTTTCCATTATCCTTTGGTTTATCCTGTTATTATAATTATATCACCGACCAGGCTCGGGATGTACTGGCGCGCTATATCTAGCGTAATCCTGCCGTAATCCCTTAAAGCCAATAGCCTTGCGTGGCTATACGCATGGTGATTCTATTTCTAGAAGGGTCTATTCCCTTTGGATAGGATAAACCTGGTTACCTGATGTATCTTGGAAGTATAAAAGCACCTTGTATTGATTGATAGTGCAACATTGAGCAAACCTTTCCTCGGGACATTCGATCCTGTGATAGGGTTGGGCTGACAAATGAAGCCGAACGTGACGAGTCGAGAAGTTCGGGTGTACGCGCTAGCATACAACTCAGTAAGGAATGGAAATTCATTACAGTGGGCTGCTTTTGCATGGCACCCATGAGCCCGAGGTGGACGAATATTGTGCGGAGTTCAAAATTGTGGAAAATTATGAACTGCCATGCAGATCCCAATGCCTGGTTACATCTGGCTAGGGATGTAAACATTGGACATCCCTCGTCTGAATAGATGCAGTGTGCCGCGACTCTAAATCAGGCACATGGAGAAGAATGTCCTCCACTTCTGCACTTAACTAAGACCAGTTGCGAAGTTGTATTATTGGCTATGACTGGAACGCGAACCACATGAGAGCAGCTCGAGCAAGTGCTTTCCAACGACTAGTTTGGGGGGATTGTTGCTTCCTTTCGGCCGTCGGGCAAAATGGTCCCAATGTAAAATAGAAGTGATTGGAACGTGAGCCGTTCGATCGTCGTCAAAAGTCAATCTATGAACAGCGCCACACAAATTGCAATCGTTTGGTTGGCTGGATTGTGTCAGGTTTTGTAGGTGTGCGCAAAAGCTTTGGACGGGAGGATGTTGTGGGTGGAATTGTCAAATGCAACTTAGGTTGTTACTATAGACTATACTGGATTGTGCCTTAGAGGGTACAACACCCTAGTCTATGTATCCTTGTACACACACATTCTAGATCAATCATTTTCTTTCTGATATGGTATCATAGTAGGTGAGATCCCCCCCTTGCCCGCTCATGCTTTCACCCCTACGTTCCTAGCCGCCCCCCACCTGGCCATCGCGCTCGTCCCTAGCCGGCCCCCTGGCCGTTCGCGCCTGTCCCTAGCCGGCCCCCTGGCCGTTCGCGCCCGTCCCTAGCCGGCCCCTTGGCCGTTCGCGCTCGTCCCTAGCCGGCCCCCTGGTCGTTCGCGCCCATCCCTAGCCGGCCCCTGGCCGTCGCGCTCGTCCCTAGCCGGCCCCCTAGCCATTGCGCCCGTCTCTAGCTGGCTCCCTGGCCGTCGCGCCCGCTCCTAGCCGCCCCCCTGACCGCCGCGATCACTCCTAGCTGGCCCCCTGACCGTCACGCCCGTCCCTAGCCGACCCCTGACCGTTCGCGCCCGCCCCTAGCTGGCCCCCTAGATGTCGCGCTCGCCCTTAGCCAGCCCCCTAGCTGTCGCGCCCGTCTCTCGCTGGCCCCCTGGTCGTCGCGCCCGCTCCTAGCCGGCCCCCTGCCCGTCGCGATCTCTCCTAGCGGCCCCCCCTGACCGTCGCGCTCGCCCCTAGCCGGCCCCCTGGCCGTCGCGATCGCTCCTAGCCGCCCCCCCCTGACCGTCGCGCTCGCCCCATGCCGGCCCCCTGGCCATTCTCGCCCATCCTTAGCTGGCCCAGTGGCCGTTTGAGCCCGCCCCTAGCCGTCGCGGCTGCTTCTAGCCGCCATTGCGGCCGCTTCCTGCCATCCCTCGGCCGCCCTTAGTCGTATCGGCCGCCCCTCGCCATCGTGGCCGCCCCTAGCCGCCGCCGCTGCCGTCTCCAGCCGCCTCACGGTCGCTCCTGCCGTCGCGGCCGCCCCTCGCGGCCGTCGCGGCAGTCCCTGGCCGCCGTCGCGGCTGTCCCTGGCCACCGTCGCGGCTGCCCTTGGTTGTCGTCCCGGCTGTCCCTGGCCGCCGTCGCGGCCGTGTCTACTTGCCGCCCGCCGGCCGGCCCCTGCATTCGCGCCGTCGCTGGCCCGCCGCTGCCTCGGGTTCGGTCCGTACTTCCCGATCAGCACCGCCCTCCGAAACCCCCCGGTACCGTACTGCATCGCTTTGCACCGTAATGCACCGCTTTGTACCGCACTGCACCACATTGCACCGCACTGAACCACATTGCACCGCTTTGTACGGCACTGCACCGCACTGTACTGTACTGTACCACACTGCACCGCACTACACTGCACTGCACCGCATTGCACCGCACTGCACAGCACTACACCGCACTGTCCTACTCTACACTGCCCTCTATTGTCACTCATGGCGCCGGTGCTTTGCTTTGACGCAGAGGGCCAGCCGATTGAGTTTGATGCGTGGCTTGCTGACCTCCGTCGCCATCTCACTGGTCAGCGGCAGGATGGCCACTCGCTGTCTATCCATCGTGCCCTCCCCTGCCCTGACCCCCCCGCTGCACTGTCTCCTGACCCCTCGTCTGCTGAGCGTGAGTCCGCTGCAGCCGCTGCCCTTGCTCGCTCTGTCTGGCTGTCCCATGACGCTGTTGCACAGCTTGCTATTAGCAAGGCCCACCCCCTGTCCGAGCGACCTCGCTTCAAGCCTATCACCACTACCCAGGATTTCCTAGATGCTATTGTCCAGCGCTATTCCACCCCGCCTGCTGCCTCGGTCGGTCGTCTGATCCTCCCCATGCTCTTTCCTGACCTTGTGTCGTTCCCCACTGTCGGCGACCTGGCTGCTCACCTGCGCACCATAGCCGAGACCTGGCGTGCTGCCTGCACCCCCACACAGCTTCTAGCCCACCAGCCGCCCCTCACCTCTACTCTCTACCTGCTAGCCACCCGCCTCCCAGACCGTCTTGCCACTGCCCATGACCGCTTTCTTAGCGTCCACCTCGCAGACCTTACCCTCACTGACTTTGTTGACACCGTGTCCGCTATAGAGGCCCGCCACCGCACTATCGGTCAGACCAGCGGTACTGTGCTGGTCTTTATCTTTTAAGGTTGTGCCCCCGCTCAGTGCACCTTCTCCGACGGTTCTGTCGCTGTGGCTGAGACTGCCGCTGCCGCACAGGTTCGTCCGGGGAAGGGTCGCCACCCCAAGGCTGGACGTGGCGACGGGGGTGGGGGTGCGGGTGTAGGTGGTGCTGGAGTTGGATCACCTAGTGGTGGTGCTGACGCAGGGACCCTGCCAGGTGCAGCCGAGCAGCCGTCTCAGCAGTCGCCGGTGTTGCCGCCGGACCCACGCGAGCCGCAACTGTCACAGCCGCAGCAGTCGCAGCCGTCGCCGCCGCAGCAGTCGCAGCCGTCGCCGCAGCCGCAGCAGCAGCAGAGGCGGACGAGTCGTCTTCCGCCTGGGTGGCCCGGCGCTGGTGGCAGCGCTGGACGTGGTGGTGGTGCGCGTGGTGGGCTGCTGAGTGGTGGTTCGGGTGCCGCGCGCTGTCAGGCCGGTCCTCGCCGTGACTTCGTTTGCGGTAAGATCGGTCACACCTCCGACCGCTGTTTCTGTTGCCTGGACGACCTGTTTTGTCAGCGTTTCGGCCCGTCGCCCGAGCTCCCAGACTGGCACAGCTTGCTTAGCCGTAGGGTTCAGATTTTTGATCTGGACATGGATGCGATTGTTGCTGCTCTGCATGTGATGTATGCTAATGACTCTAGTGTGCTTCCGTCTTATTACCCCTTGTTGCCTAGTGTAGGTGTGCCTTGCGTAGACTCCCCTGCTGCGTCAGGCGTAGGATCCCCTGCTTTTTTCTAGCCTTGGTGCTTCCGTCGCTGCTTCACCTCCGGCTGCCACTGCCGCGCTCTCCTTCACCCTCGACTCTGGCGCTTCCCGGTGCTTCTTCCGCGACTCCACCACGTTGAAACCGCTTCCTGTCCCTGCCGCAGTCTCTCTTGCTGACCCCTCCTCCGGCCCTATAGTCGCCCGCAGTTCCACCACCCTCCCCTGCCCGGCGGTTCCTTCGGGCTCTCTCATAGGCCTGCACATCCCCTCGTTTTCCAGGAACCTAGTTGGTGTCGGCTGCCTCCAGGACCTTGGCGTCACCACTACGTTCCCTGGTCACGAGCGGTACGCTGTCTGTACCGAGGCCGCCTCTGGTGCCCCCCTTACCACGTTCCCCCGGGACCCGGTGTTCGGAATGTTCACACTAGACACTGTGACCCCCCCGGCAGGGACCCCCCCTCAGGTGGCTGCGTCTACCCAGGTTGCTGCTGCCTGCTCCTGTCGGTCACTCACCCACATGACTCTCCCGTGGCACCACCGTCTAGGTCACCATGCGCTCCCGCGTCTGTGTCACATGTTACAGCACGGTCTCGTCCTAGGCCTCCTGGGTTGTTCTCTGAGTTTCCCTCCTCCCCTGCCCCACCTTGCATGCCTTGTGTCGAGGTCCGGCTTTGCCATGCTCCTCACTCCTCCTCGTTTCCCCCTACCACCGCACCGCTACAGACTCTGCACATGGACGTCTGGGGCCCCGCCCCGATCTATGGGCCGCGTCGAGAGCGCTACTTCCTAGTGCTTGTTGACGACTACACGTGCTACACCACGGTGTTTCCCCTGGAGCGGAAGGCCGACGTTCCTGACGTTCTTATCCCGTGGCTTGTCGCTGCGCGTGTCCGTCGCGGTCTCCCTCTCTTGCGCCTCCACTCCGACCATGGTGGGGAGTTTGCCTCTGGTGTCCTTGGTCGTTTCTGTCCTGTGGAGGGCATCACCCAGACGTTCACCTTGCCGGACTCCCCGCAGCAGAATGGGGTCGCTGAGTGACGCATCGGTTTGGTCATGGAGGTGGCTCGCACCTCCATGATCCATGCCGGTGCACCCCATTTTCTGTGGCCGTTCGCGGTTCGCTACACCGCTCACCAGCTTAACCTGTGGCCGCACCCCCAGCAGCCTTAGGTTTCGCCGACCCTCCTTTGGTCTGGGTCACCTGGTGACGTGTCTGCGTTCCACGTCTGGGGCTGTCTTGCCCACGTTTGTGCCTCTGGCACGGACAAGCTCACTGCCCCCACCCTTCCCCGTGTCTTCCTCGGCTTCCCCTTTGATGCGTCTGACAGGCACTTCTACCACCCGCCGTCTCACCGGTTCTTTCACTCCCGTGACGTCACCTTTGACGAGTCCGTCTCATTCTTCCGCCGCTTCCCCCACCGAGGTCCCCCGGTTACCCCCCCCGTGTTCCTTGTCACTCCTTCCCCGGTCGTCACCGCCCCTCCTCCTCCCCCTAACCGTCCTGCCCCCTCTGGTGTGTCCCACGTTACCCCACTTACGTCGGTTGTACCGGTTGAGGAGTCTACTGACTCTGGAAGTCCTGCGGCGCAGTCCTCGCCGCCTGCCCCTTCTCAGGTGTCTCCTCCTCCGCCGCCTCCGCAGCCGCAGTCGCCACCGCTGTCGCAACAGTCGTCACCGCCGCCGCCGCAGCCGTCGCCGCAGCAGTTGGTTGCCTCTGGGGGTGCTGGAGTTTGGGTGGGTAGTAGTCCTGGGACTCCTGTCATGGCTTGTCCCGGCGGGCCTGGGGGTGATACCGGTGCTCGAGGGGTTCTAAGCTCTGGGGGTGTTTCTTCTGGGGGTGCTGGTGTGGAGTGTTCTGGAGGTAGCCGCCCGGCAGCTTGCGGTCCCGGTGTCGGCGTAACACCGCTGTCACAGCAGTCCCCGCCAGTGTCCGCTCTTTGCCTGCTGGGCCTTCCGTCCCCTGACCTTGTGCCCTTCCCTCCTCCTCCTCCTGTCTCCGGCCCTGTGTTCCCTCCTCCGGACGCGTCTCCGGCCCGTTTCCCCCCTCGTTGCCCTCCTGTGTCCCCTCCTCCGTCTCCTGACCCGACTCCCCCGTCTCACGTCTGGTCTCACCGTCCCTCCCGTGCTCGACCTGTCTCCCCGGTCTCGTGCTCTCACCCTATGTTGCTTCGTTCCCACGCGTCTCGTCCTCTCCTTCTCCCGTCGCCCTCTCCGTCCTCCCTTGTCGTTGCTTCCCCCCCTCTGTCTGACTACCTGCGTGCCGCTCGTCCTCTTGTTCCTCGGGTCCTTGCCTCTCTCGTTACCGACCCGTCTGTTCCGGTTTCGAGCCTTGACGCCCTTGTTGCTGCGGTCGCTGACTTTGCCTCTACCCGCCGCCTTGACTACGCCACCTCTCTGGTCTCTGACCCTGCCTGTCCTCCGTCTGTCGGGGGTAGTCCTGCCCTTGGCAGTGACGTCCTGGAGGACCGCCAGTACGAGCTTGCTTTCCTGTCCGACGCTGCTCCCCATCTCTGTTCCATGCTTCTAGTCCCTGAGGGGTACCCCGACGCTTTCGACATCCCGACCCCTCGCACTTACGCTGAGGCGGTCTCGGGACCTTGGGCCTCTCAGTGGATAGCTGCCATGGAGCAGGAGATGGCATCTTGGAGATCCACCGACACCTACGTCGACGTAGTTCCCCCACCTGGGGTGAACGTAGTCGATGGCCGCTGGCTCTTCAAGGTGAAGCGCCCTCCTGGAGAGCCGCCTGTGTTCAAGGCGCGCTACGTGGCTAGAGGTTTCAGTCAGCGTGAGGGGGTGGACTTCTTCCAGACCTTCGCTCCGACCGCGAAGATGACTACTCTTCGGGTGCTACTACACGTAGCAGCGCAGCGTGACTACGAGCTTCACTCCTTCGACTTCTCCACTACGTTTCTTCAGGGCAGTCTACACGATCACGTCTACCTGCGTCGCCCTCAGGGCTTCAATGGCACCTTCCCTCCTGGGACCCAGTGGCTTCTACGGCACCCTATCTACGGCCTGCGGCAGGCTCCCCGTGAGTGGCACGACAAGCTGCGTGCTACGCTTGCTGACCTGCAGTTCTGTCCATCCTTTGCAGACCCCTCGCTCTTCGTTCGTGCTGGCCAGACCCCGTTCTACATCCTTGTTTACGTAGACGACCTGGTCTTCGCCACAGCAGACAGGGACGCACTGGCCTCCGTGAAGGCAGAGCTGCTGAAGAGACACACCTTGACTGACCTTGGAGAACTGCGCCGTTACCTTGGCTTGCAGATCTCCAGGGACAGAGCAGCGCGCACCATCACTTTGACTCAGTCACACTTGGTGCGCCAGGTCCTTCAGAGGTTTGGCCTTCTGTTCTCCTCCGCACAGCCTACTCCTCTGCCTCTAGACCACAGGCTCTCCGCTCCAGTTCCTGAGGAGTCAACAGAGCCCAGTGGTCCTTACGTAGAGTTGGTGGGCTGCCTCATGTACCTGATGACTCGCACGCGCCCAGATCTCGCATACCCTCTCAGCATCCTGGCTCGCTTTGTGGTTACAGGCAGACACCGACCTCAGCACTGGTCTGCCACTAAGAGGGTTTTGCGTTATCTTGCAAGTACATCGGGCATGGGGTTGGTGCTAGGAGGACGTAGGCCAGTGGTCCTTACTAGACACACAGACGCTTCTTGGGTAGAGGACGCCGAGACCCTCAGGTCCTCACAGGGCTACTGCTTCAGCCTTGGTTCAGGTGCCGTCTCCTGGAGAGCTACCCGCTCCTCGTCTGTTGCCCAGTCCAGTTGTGAGGCCGAGGTCTACGCCGGTGCCATGGCGGCACAGGAGCTCCGCTGGCTGACCTTCTTGCTCACTGACTTAGGTGAGCGGCCTAGCTCTGCCCCAGTCCTGTACGCTGACAACATGGCCATGATCCTCCTGTATCAGGAGCCTCGACTCGAGGGCAGAGCGAAGCACATTCAGCTGCGGTACTTCCTCCTGCGTGAGTTGCAGCAACGTCGCCAGGCGCGCGTAGTACACTTGGCCTCCGGTGCCAACACAGCTGATATCTTTACGAAGGCGCTTGCGCCAAAAGATCATCAGCGGCACTGCGTACAGCTAGGTCTCATCCGTGTAGCCTCTCACTTGCTAGGGTCTTGACTTTGTACTGTCTTTTATATCTATATTTTACCTAGACGGGCCTTGTGGCCTCTCCTAGTGGCTGGACTAGTAGTGCCGCCCTGGGCTTGCTCTTGCCTTGTCTGGACTCCTTTTGACTGGTCTTTAGACCCTTGTCTCAGAGGCTGGACTAGTAGTGCCGCCCTGAGCTACTTCTTCCCTTGTTAGGCACTGCCCCTTTATAGTCTAGGGGGTGTGTCAAATGTAACTTAGGTTGTTACTGTAGACTATACTGGATTATGCCTTAGAGGGTACAACACCTTAGTCTATATATCCTTGTACAGACACATTCTAGTTCAATCATTTTCTTTCTGATAGGAATATCTCTCTAGCCTAAATATGGAGGACTCTGGCATAAATTCTAAGTTTTTCGGGGGGGTCGGAGGATCGTCTCTTTTTGTGAGGACTTAGCCGAAAACCAGCGGTTGCTAGGAGTGTTGGAGTAACGTCTCTAGTATAAATGACTTACAATGGCGACGACTTCGGCTTACGACGGCGGTGAGTGGAGCGGCCCCCGCCCTTCCGGCGGCGTGTCCAAACTCCGCGACAGGGGGGCGACCGGCGAGAGTCAGGCGGCGACTGTGGGGAAGAGGAGGGGACAGAGGAAAGGGGGAATGGGTGGGGCTTCGGATCTTCAGCGCGGCGCCACAGGCGTCGCGCGGCCTGTTGCAGCCCGACGACGCTGTCACAGAGCGGCGTCGACGCTGCTGCGGGACGTCGACGCTACGACGGCAGCACGGCGGCCTGACGTCACGGTAGCGCGTCGAGACGGCAGCGGCACGATGTCAAACATGTGTATTTGTCATGTTTGTACAGACTGTATGGGGTAGCCTCTTAGAGGGTACAAAACATAGGTATATCTGTGTGTACTCTCACTCTATCATTATTCACTTCTCTAATTCTGATATGGTATCACGCGTAGGTTAGGATCCCCCCCCACCTACCGCTTCCGCTCGCCCCCCCCCCCCCCCCTAGTCCGTTGTGCTCCTGGGCCCCGTCGCGCCCCTCCTGGGCCCCGTAGCGCCCCTCCTGGGCCCCGTCGCGCCCTTCCTGGGCCCTGTAGCGCCCCTCCTGGGCCCCGTCGCGCCCCTCCCAGGCCCCGTCGCGCCCCTCCTGGGCTCCGTAGCGCCCCTCCTGGGCTCCGTAGCGCCCCTCCTGGGCCTGTAGCGCCCCTCCTGGGCCCCGTCGCGCCCCTCCCAGACCCCGTCGCGCCCCTCCTAGGCTCCGTAGCGCCCCTCCTGGGCCCCGTCGCGCCCCTCCTAGGCCCTGTAGCGCCCCTCTTGGGACCCGTCACGCCCCTCCCAGGCCCCGTCGCGCCCCTCCTGGGCTCCGTAGCGCCCCTCCTGGGCCCCATCGCGCCCCTCCTAGGCCCTGTAGCGCCCCTCCTAGGCCCCGTCGCGTCCCTCCCTGGCCCCGTCGCACCAGCCCGGCCCCGTCGCGCCCGCCCGGCCCCGTCGCACTCGCCCGGCCCCGTCGCACCTGCCCCCGCCCCGTACTGCCCCGCACTGCACCGCCCCGCACCACCCTGTACTGCCTGGCACCGCACTGCACCGCCCTACACCGCACTCCACCCTGCTGCACTGCCCTGCACCGCACTGCACTGTTCCTGATGGCGGCGGAGCTTCGCTTCGACGCTGAAGGCCAGCCTCTGGAGTTCGAGGCGTGGCTTGCCGACCTCCGTCGCCAACTCACTGGCCAGCGGCAGGATGGTGAACCGCTTTCCGCACACCTTGACGGTACGCTCCCTTGCCCAGACCCCCCTGCTATTCTGCCCGCTGACTCCACACCCACTGAGCGCGAGTCCACTGCTGCAACTGCCCGTGCGCGCTCTGTCTGGCTTTCTCGTGATGCTGTCGCCCAGCTTGCCATCAGCAACGCCCTTCCCCCGTCCGAGCGCCCTCGCTTTAGGTCTCTCACTACTGCTCAGGCATACTTAGATGCTGTCATCCAGCGCTAGTCCACCCCTCCGGCTGCCTCGGTGGGTCGCCTGATCCTCCCGATGCTCTTTCCTGACCTTGCATCTTTCCCCACTGTCTCTGACCTCGCTGCCCACCTGCGCTCGATAGATGAGACCTGGCGCGCTGCCTGCACTGACGCACAGCTTAGAGCACACCAGCCGCCCATTACCTCTACCCTCTACCTGTTTACCACCCGCCGTCTCACCGCTTCTTTCACTCTCGTGACGTCACCTTTGACCAGTCTGTCTCCTACTACCGTCGCTTCCCCCACCGTGGTCCCCCGGTTACCCCCCCCCTGTTCCTGGTCACTCCTTCCCTGGTCGTCCCTGCCCCTCCTCCTCCTCCTCCCCGTCCCGCCCCCTCTGGTGTGTCCCACGTCACCCCGCTTCCGTCGGTGGACCCGGTTGAGGAGTCTTCTGACTCTGGTGGCCCTCCTGTTCAGTCCTCGCCGGCCGCCCCTCCCCTCGTGTCCTCTCCCCCGTCCCCCCCTCCACCGCCGCTGCCGCCGCTGCAGCCGTCGTTGTCGCGGCCGCCGCCGCCGCCGCCGCCGCCGCCGTCGCAGCACCCGTTCGCTGACTCTGGGGGTGCTCGTCCCGGTAGCCCTAGGGGTGGTCCCTCTGGGGGTGCTGGTGTGGAGAGTGCCGGTGGTAGCCGAGGAGCAGCTTGCGGTCCAGGTGTCGCCGTTGTGCCGCCGCAGCAGCAGTCCCCGCCGGTGTCAGCCCTTCGCCTGCTCGGCCTTCCGTCCCCCGACCCTGCGGCTGTTCCTCTCCGACCGTGTCCTCCTCTTCCCGTCTACGGCCCTGTCTTCCCTCCGCCGGACTCGTCCCCGGCCCGTCTTCCCCCCCTCCCCTGTCTCCTGACCCGACTCCTCCGTTGCACGTCTGGTCTCACCGTCCCTCCCGTGCTCGTCCTGCCTCGCCTGTCTTGCGCTCCCACCCTATGTTGCTTCGTTCCCACGCGTCTCGTCCTCCCCTTCTGCCGTCGCCTCCTCCGTCCTCCCTTGTTGTTGCACCCCCCCCGCTGTCTGACTACCTTCATGCCGCTCGTCCCCTTGTTCCTCGGGTCCTTGCCTCTCTCGTTACCGACCCGTCTGTTCCGGCCTCGTGCCTTGACGCTCTTGTCGCTGCTGTCGCTGACTTCGCCTCTACCCGCCGCCTTGACTACGCCTTCGCTCTGGTCTCTGACCCTGCCAATCCTCCGTCTGTCGGGGGTGCTCCTGCCCTTGGCAGTGACGTCCTGGAGGACCGCCAGTTTGAGCTTGCTTTCCTGTCCGAGGCTGCTCCCCATCTCTGTTCCATGCTGCTAGTCCCTGAGGGTGACCCAGACGCTTTCGACATCCCGACCCCTCGCACTTACGCTGAGGCGACTTCGGGACCCTGGGCCTCGCAGTGGATAGCTGCCATGGAGCAGGAGATGTCATCTTGGAGATCCACCAGCACCTTCGTCGACGCAGTTCCCCCACCTGGGGTGAACGTAGTCGATGGCCGCTGGCTCTTCAAGGTGAAGCGCCCTCCTGGAGAGCCGCCTGTCTTCAAGGCGCGCTATGTGGCTAGAGGCTCCAGTCCGCGTGAGGGGGTGGACTTCTTCCAGACCTTCGCTCCGACCCCGAAGATGACTACCCTTCGGGTTCTGTTACACCTAGCTGCTCAGCGTGACTACGAGCTCCACTCCCTCGACTTCTCCACTGCCTTCCTTCAGGGCAGCCTACACGAGCAGGTCTACTTGCGTCGTCCTCAGGGCTTTACTGGCACCTTCCCTCCTGGGACCCAGTGGCTCCTGCGGCGCCCCGTCTACGGCCTGCGCCAGGCTCCCCGTGAGTGGCACGACACTCTTCGTGCTACGCTTGCTGACCTGCAGTTCTTTCCGTCTTCCGCAGACCCTTCACTCTTCGTTCGTGCTGGCCAGACTCCGTTCTACATCCTTGTTTACGTCGACGACCTGGTCTTTGCCACAGCAGACAGGGACGCACTGGCCTGAAAAATCAGGCTAAGGGTAAAAAAAAAGGCTGAGCAATTAGCGTAGGTACCAGAAAAAGGCCTGAAAAAATGTTGAATCAGCGTAAAAGGTATCAGAAATTAGAATTGAATAATCGTAATGTGAGAGTACACACAAATATATCTAAGTTTTGTATCCTCTAAGAGGTGACTCTATACAGTCTATACAAACATGACAAATACACATGTTTGACACACCCCCTAGACTGCATAGGGGAATACCCTAAACAAGCAGCTCAGGGCGGCACTACTAGTCCAACCTTTGAGGCAAGGGTCTGAGCGACCGGTCAGAAGGAGTACAGACAAGGCAAGCACAAGAGCAGGGCGGCACTACTAGTCCAGCCACTGGGAGAGGACACAAGTCCAGTCTGAGTATACATATAAAGGACAGTACAAAGTCAAGGTCCTAGCAAGTGAGAGGCTACAGGAACTAGACCAAGCTGTACACAGTGCCGCTGATGATCTTTAGGCGCAAGCGCCTTCGTAAAGATATCAGCCGTGTTGGCACCTGAGGCCAAGTGTACTACGCGAGCCTGACGTCGCTGCTGTAGCTCACGCAGGAGGAAGTACCGCAGCTGAATGTGCTTCGCTCTGCCCTCGAGTCGAGGCTCCTGACACAGGAGGATCATGGCCCTGTTGTCAGCGAACAGGACCGGGGCAGAGCTAGGCCGCTCACCTAAGTCAGTGAGCAAGAAGGTCAGCCAGCGGAGCTCCTGTGCCACCATGGCACCGGCGTAGATCTCAGCCTCACAGCTGGACTGTGCAACAGACGAGGAGCGAGTAGCTCTCCACGAGACGGCACCTGAGCCAAGGCTGAAGCAGTAGCCCTGGGTAGACCGGAGTGTCTCAGCGTCGTCTGCCCACGAAGCGTCTGTGTGCCCAGTAAGGACCGCTGGCCTGCGTCCTCCTAGCACTAACCCCATGCCCGATGTACTAGCAAGATAACGCAGAACCCTCTTAGCGGCAGACCAGTGCTGCGGTCGGTGTCTGCCAGTGGCCACAAAGCGAGCCAGGATGCTGAGAGGGTATGCGAGATCTGGGCGAGTGCAAGTCATCAGGTACATGAGGCAACCCACCAGCTCTGCGTAGGGGCCGCTAGGCTCTACCAACTCCTCAGGCACTGGAGCGGAGAGCCTGTGGTCTACAGGCAGAGGGGTGGGCTGTGCAGAGGAGAACTGAAGGCTGAACCTCTGAAGGACCTGGCGCACCAAGTGTGACTGAGTCAGGGTGATGGTGCGCGCAGCTCTGTCCCTGGAGATCTGCAAGCCAAGATAACGGCGCAGTTCTCCAAGGTCAGTGCAGGTGTGTCTCTTCAGCAGGTCTGCCTTCACGGAGGCCAGCGCGTCCCTGTCTGCTGTGGCAAAGACCAGGTCGTCGACGTAAACGAGGATGTAGAACGGAGTCTGGCCAGCACGAACGAAGAGTGAAGGGTCTGCAGAAGACGGAAAGAACTGCAGGTCAGCAAGCGTAGTACGCAGAGTGTCGTGCCACTCACGGGGAGCCTGGCGCAGGCCGTAGACGGGGCGCCGCAGGAGCCACTGGGTCCCAGGAGGGAAGGTGCCAGTAAAGCCCGGAGGGCGGCGCAGGTAGACCTGCTCGTGTAGGCTGCCCTGAAGGAAGGCAGTGGAGAAGTCGAGGGAGTGAAGCTCGTAGTCACGCTGAGCAGCTAGGTGTAACAGAACCCGAAGAGTAATCATCTTCGGGGTCGGAGCGAAATTCTGGAAGAAGTCCACCCCCTCGCGCTGACTGAAGCCTCTAGCCACATAGCGCGCCTTGAAGACAGGCGGCTCTCCAGGAGGGCGCTTCACCTTGAAGAGCCAGCGGCCATCGACTACGTTCACCCCAGGTGGGGGAACTGCGTCGACGAAGGTGCTGGTGGATCTCCAAGATGCCATCTCCTGCTCCATGGCAGCTATCCACTGCGAGGCCCAGGGTCCCGAAGTCGCCTCAGCGTAAGTGCGAGGGGTCGGGATGTCGAAAGCGTCTGGGTCACCCTCAGGGACTAGCAGCATGGAACAGAGATGGGGAGCAGCCTCGGAGAGGAAAGCAAGCTCGAACTGGCGGTCCTCCAGGACGTCACTGCCAAGGGCAGGAGCACCCCCGACAGACGGAGGACAGGCAGGGTCAGAGACCAGAGCGGTGGCGTAGTCAAGGCGGCGGGTAGAGGCGAAGTCAGCGACAGCAGCGACAAGAGCGGCAAGGCACGAGACGGGAACAGACGGGTCGGTAACGAGAGAGGCAAGGACCCGAGGAACGAGAGGACGAGCGGCACGAAGGTAGTCGGACAGCGGGGGGGCGCAACAACAAGGGAGGACGGAGGAGGCGACGGCAGAAGGGGAGGACGAGACGCGTGTGAACGTAGCAACATAGGGTGGGAGCGCAGGACAGGCGAGGCAGGACGAGCACGGGAGGGACGGTGAGACCAGACGTGCGATGGAGGAGTCGGGTCAGGAGACAGGGGAGGGGACACAGGAGGGGAACGAGGGGGGAGACGGGCCGGGGACGAGTCCGGCGGAGGGAAAACAGGGCCGTAGACAGGAAGAGGAGGAGACGGTCGGGGAGGAACCGACGCAGGGTCGGGGGACGGAAGGCCGAGCAGGCGAAGGGCGGACACCGGCGGGGACTGCTGCTGCGGCGGCACAACGGCGACACCTGGACCGCAAGCTGCTCCTCGGCTACCACCGGCACTCTCCACACCCGCACCCCCAGAGGGACCACCCTCAGGGCGACCGGGACGAGCACCCCCAGAGTCAGCGAACGGGGGCTGCGACGGCGGCGGCGGCAGCGGCGGCGGCGACGGCGACGGCTGCAGCGGCGGCAGGGGCGGCGGAGGAGGGGACCGGGGGGGGACACCTGGGGAGGGGCGGCCGGCGAGGACTGCACCGGAGGGCCACCAGAGTCAGAAGACTCCTCAACCGGGTCCACGGACGGAAGGGGGGTGACGTGGGAGACACCAGAGGGGGCGGGACGGGGAGGAGGAGGAGGAGGGGCAGGGACTACCGGGGAAGGGGTGACCAGGAACAGGGGGGGGGTAACCGGGGGACCACGGTGGGGGAAGCGGCGGTAGTAGGAGACGGACTCGTCAAAGGTGACGTCACGAGAGTGAAAGAAGCGGTGAGACGGCGGGTGGTAAAAGTGCCAGTCGGACGCGTCAAGGGGAAAACCGAGGAAGACGCAGGGAAGGGTGCGGGCAGTGAGCTTGTCCGTGCCGGAGGCACGGACGTGAGCAAGGCAGCCACAGACGTGGAACGCAGACGCGTCACCAGGAGACCCAGTCCAAAGACGGGTCGGCGAAACCTACGGCTGCTGAGGGTGCGGCCATAGGTTAAGCTGGTGAGAAGCGTAGCGCACAGCGAACGGCCACAGAAAATGGGGTGCACCGGCATGGACCATGGAGGTGCGAGCGACCTCCATGACCAAACCGATGCGTCGCTCAGCGACCCCATTCTGCTGTGGGGAGTCCGGTAGGGTGAACGTCTGGGTGATGCCCTCCGCACGACAAAAGCGACCAAGGACACCTGAGGCAAACTCGCCACCACGGTCTGAGTGAAGACGCAAGACAGGGAGACCGCGGTGGACACGCGCAGAGACAAGCCAGGGGATGAGGGCGCCAGGCACGTCGGCCTTGCGCTCCAGGGGAAAGACTGTGGTGTAACGAGTGAAGTCGTCGACAAGCACAAGGAAGTAGCGCTCGCGACGCGGCCCAGGGACGGGGGCGGGGCCCCAGACGTCCAGGTGCAGGGTCTGCAGCGGCGCGGCGGTAGGGGGGAACGAGGAGGAGTGAGGGGCACGGCGAAGCCGACCCTCGACACAAGGCGTGCAAGGTGGAGCTGGGGAGGAGGGAAACGCGGGGAGTGAACCTGGGAGACCAAGGACAAGACCGTGCTGGGACATGTGACGCAGACGCGGGAGCGCAGGGTGACCTAGGCGGTGGTGCCACAGGAGGGTCGGGTGAGTGAGGGGGCGACAGGAGCAGGCAGCAGCAACCTGGGAAGACACAGCCACCTGAGGGGGCGCTCCAGCCGGGGGGGGCACGATGTCCAGAGTGAACAGGCCGGACACCGGGTCCCGGGGGAACGTGGACAGGGGGGCACCAGTGGCGGCCTCGGTACAGACAGCATACCGCTCGTGACCAGGGAACGTAGTGGTGACGCCAAGGTCCTGGAGGCAGCCGACAACGACTAGGTTCCTGGAGAACGAGGGGATATGCAGACCTGTAAGAGAGCCCGAAGGAACCGCCGGATAGGGAAGGGTGGTGGAACTGCGGGCGACTACCGGACCGCCGGAGGGGTCAGCAAGAGAAACGGCAGCAGGAACAGAAAGCGGCGTCAGGGTGGTGGAGTCGCGGAAGAAACACCGAGAGGCGCCAGAGTCCAAGGTGAAGGAAAGCGAAGCCGAGGGGTCTGGCGACGGAACGACGGCAGAAGCACCAAGACTACACAAAGCAGGGGATCCTACGCCTGACGCAGCAGGGGAGGCTAAGCTAGGCACACCTACACTAGGCAACAGTGAGTAATAAGTCGGAAGCACACTAGAGTCATCAGCATACATCACATGCAGAGCAGAAACAATGGCATCCATGTCCATATCAAAGATCTGAATCTGACGACTAAGCAAACTGTGCCAGTCCGGGAGGTCTGGCGACGGGCCGAAACGCTGACGAAAGAGGTCGTCCAGGCGACGAAAGCAGCGGGGAGTGGAGTGACCAATCTTACCGCAAACGAAGCCGCGGCGAGGACCGGTCTGGATCTGGTACTGACAACGCCCGCCGGCAGAGCCACCACGCGGCACACCACCCCGCGCCCGTCCACCGCCAGCGCCGGGCCACCCTGGCGGGAGAACGCTCGTCTGCCGCGTCTGCGACGGCTGCTGCGGCTGCTGCGAAGGCTGCGACTGCGGCGGCTGCTGCGGCTGCTGCAACTGCAGGGGCGGCGACTCAGCTGGACTGGGCAGGGTCCCCTCGTCCGCTCCAGCACCAGGCGACCCGACCCCACCACTACCCCCGCCCGCACCCCCGCCGCCCCCTCCGCCGCGCCCAGCCTTGGGGCGGCGGCCCTTCCCAGAACGGGCCTGCGCTGCAGCAGCAGTCTCAGCCACTGCGGCAGAGCCGTCGGAGAAGGTACACTGAGCGGGGGCACAACCCTGAAAGATAGGGACCGGCACTACACCGCTCGCCTGGGTGATGGAGCGGTGACGGGTCTCTATCACAGTCAGGGTGTCGACAAAGTCAGTGAGGGTGAGGTCTGCGGGGTGAACACTAAGGAAGCGGTCGCGGGCGACAGCAAGGCGGTCAGGGAGGCGGGTGGCAAGCAGGTAGAGGGTAGAGGTAATGGGCGGCTGGTGGGCTCTAAGCTGTGCGTCAGTGCAGGCGGCGTGCCAGGTCTCCTCTATCGAGCGCAGGTGGGCAGCGAGGTCAGAGACAGTGGGGAACGAAGCAAGGTCAGGAAAGAGCAGCGGGAGGATCAGGCGACCCACCGAGGCAGCCGGAGGGGTGGAATAGCGCTTGATGACAGCATCTAAGTATGCCTGAGCAGTAGTGAGGGACCTAAAGCGAGGACGCTCGGACGGGGGGAGGGCGTTGCTAATGGCAAGCTGGGCGACAGCATCGCGAGAAAGCCAGACAGAGCGCGCACGGGCAGTGGCAGCAGTAGACTCACGCTCAGTGGGTGTGGGGTCAGCGGGCAGAATAGCAGGAGGGTCTGGTCAGGGGAGCGTACCGTCAAGGTGTGCGGAAAGCGGTTCACCATCCTGCCGCTGGCCAGTGAGTTGGCGGCGGAGGTCGGCAAGCCACGCCTCGAACTCTAGGGGCTGACCTTCAGCGTCGAAGCGAAGCTCCGCCGCCATCAGGAACAGTCCAGTGCTGTGCAGGGCGGTGCAGCTAGGTGGGGTGCGGTGCAGTGCGATACAGTGCGGTGCAGTGCGGTGCAGTGCGGTACAGTGCGGTGCAGTGCGGTGCAGTGCGGTGCAGTGCGGTACAGTGCGGTGCAGTGCGGTGCAGGGCGGCACGGAGCAAGGCGGGGTGGGGGGGGGGGAACCGTACCAGTGAGGAGGACGGGGCCGGGGCTGGCCCGACGGGGCCGGTCAGGCGCGACGGGGCCGGGCTGGTGCGACAGGGCCGGGACGGGGCGACGGGGCCGAGCGGGCGCGACGGGGCCGGGCTGGGGCGACGGGGCCGGGCGAGTTCGGCAGGGCCGGGCCGGTGCGACGGGGCCGGGCGAGCGGGACGGCGGCCGGGCTGGTGCGACGGGGCCGGGCGGCTGCGACGGGACCAGGCAGGGTGCGACGGGGCCGGGCGGGCGCGACGGGGCCGGGCAGGGTGCGACGGCGCCGGGCGGGCGCGATGGGGCCGGGCGGCGGCGACGGCGCCGGGCGGGCGCGACGGGGCCGGGCGGCGGCGACGGCGCCGGGCGGGCGCGACGGGGCCGGGCGGCGGCGACGGGGTCGGGCGGGCACGACGGCGCCGGGCGGGCGCGACGGCGCCGGGCGGCGGCGACGGTTACGACGCGGCCCAGGAGGGGCGCTACGGGGCCCAGGAGGGGCACGACGGGGGGGGGCCCAGGAGAGGCGCTACGAAGCCCAGGAGGGGCGCGACGAGGCCCAGGAGGGGCGCTACGGGGCCTGGGAGGGGCGCGACGGGGCCTGGGAGGGGCGCGACGGGGCCCAGGATGGGCGCGACAGGGCCCAAGGAGGGCGCGACGGGGCCCAGGAGGGGCGCTACGGGGCCCATGAGGGGCGCGACGGGGCCCAGGAGGGGCGCTACGGAGCCCAGGAGGGGCGCGACAAAGCCCAGGAGGGGCGCTACGGGGCCTGGAAGGAGCGCGACGGGGCCCAAGAGGGGCGCGACAGAGCCCAGGAGGGGCGCTACGAGGCCTGGGAGGAGCGCGACGGGGCCCAGGAGGGGCGCTAGGGGGCCTGGGAGGAGCGCGACGGGGCCTGGGAGGGGCGCGACGGGGCCTGGGAGGGCGTTACAGGTCCCAGGAGGGGCGCTACGAAGCCCAGGAGGGGCGCGACGAGGCCCAGGAGGGGCGCTACGGGGCCCAGGAGGGGCGCGACGGGGCGCTACGGGGCCTGGGAGGAGCGCGACGGGGCCCAGGAGGGGCGCTAGAGGGCCTGGGAGGGGCGCGACGGGGCCTGAGGGGGGGGGCGCTACGGGGCCAGGTGGGATGAGCGGAAGCGGTAGGTGGGGGGGGGATCCTACCTACGCGTGATACCATATCAGAAATTAGAATTGAATAATCGTAATGTGAGAGTACACACAAATATATCTAAGTTTTGTATCCTCTAAGAGGTGACTCTATACAGTCTATACAAACATGACAAATACACATGTTTGACAAAAGGCTCCAATTTGGGGGCCTGGTCCAAATACGAGAACAACCAAGGCCGTTAACTGCGGGTCCCAAGACAGGTCGAACGGTAATTACCCTCTCGATCGATTGCACATCATCAAAACTGATCACGCCAGACAACAGTTACTGTAGACCCCCTGTCGGTGAAAATGGACATCTTATCAAACAGCTACTTCACAGTGTTCGATATAGGGACTTAGCTGATGGCATGTACACTACTTGAATGGCAACGCGTCCACTCTATGAAGACCGAATCCCACTTTCCATTTTGATGCAACACAACCTTTTTTGCATGAAGGATACTGTTATTTTATATGTCAGTATATAATTATATGCTTGGTAGGCTTAGTGAACTTTACTGTAGAGGGTACAACACCCCTTCTTGTATCCCTCTCTCTTCTATTCTGATTCTCTTTTCTCTCCTCAACTTTCCTAGCAGCTAAAACATCTCGCCATTTCCATGGCTCCTCCTAGCTCCTAGCTAAACCTCATGCCATTTTATGGCTTCCTAGCTAAGCTAGTCTTGTGACAGATACCACTCATGCCATTTATTCATTTGCGAAAATAAAAAGCGTCAAGTGCATTCACACAAGCATTTTGTACACATAACCACCCATGCTCTCTACACAAGCTTCACCTCTCGGTTGAAAACCCAACTGAACTTGCCAGTCTGCGGACCGCCCTTCTTCACCTTATCTGCCGCCCGCTCCGCCAACCTCCTGATCCTGGGCGGCAGCTTGCAGACAAACTCCTGCGCACGTGCAGCCTCTGGGGAAAGCCCCCCCATCTTCTCCACATCCCACACCGCTATAAGGTGCTCCATTATATCAGCATAGTCGCCAGCAGTGTACACCCCGGTGCGTTGCGCTACAGCGGAGAAATCGTCGAATAGGCGGGGGTTCTCCCCATCATACATGAGGTGAGCTGGCATGACGATCTGGAAGAATAGGGCGGAAAAGGGAAAAGACGCATAAAAAAACCATAAGGCGCAGTTCTCCCAATCGTACATGAGATGAGCTGGCATGACTGTCTGGAGAGGAGAGGGATGGGAAATTGGAGCATTAAGAGTGGTTGAGTTGAGCCATGGGTCAGGGGTGCTCCCATCATACATGAGGTGAGCTGAGCTGGCAAGCCGATCTGGAAGAAAGGTGCGCAGGAAGAGGCAGATGGGAGGCAGGGGGAAGGCAGAAAGGGGGAAAGGGAAAGGGAGGAAGGGAAAGGGAGGAAGGGAAAGGGAGCGAAAGCGGTGAAAAAGGGGGTTTCTTCCCAGCGTGCATGAGGAGATATGGCACCATGATGTAGAGAGGAGAGGGAGAGTAAAATGGAGGTACAAAAAAAACTTCAACCATAGCAAACAGGCAAGGAAGGCACAAATTCGTACCCACCCTTACTACCCCATATCTGAAGCGCTTAGGAAATTCTACAGTCAGGGCTTTGTACAAGCACACACCCTGGACCCCACATCCCCCACTCTTATCTTTGATGCGCCTCAAAAATATACTCCTCACGGTTGGCGCTTTGCACTCAGTTGCTTAGGCATGGCGGCACACACGTGCCGCTGAGACCGCCAAGTTAACAAATGCAGTTGTTTCCTTGTCATGTCTTCGAGAGCTAGCTTGTCAGACAATCTATTATACTTCAATACAGTATAATATTTAGCACAAACCTACCTGTCTTCACAAGGTACACCCTTTCATGCCTCTTCTCATCCACCACTATCACCCTGCACACCATTTTCAACCGCTATCATCCGCACCATGATCGCACAGTACGCCCTTTCGTGCCACTTCTCATCTGCCGCTATTGAGCCGGCTCAAAATCAAACCTATCAGCCTGCATACCACCACTAGAATACTTCCCATCCTTCGGAGAACACATCCATGCACCCATCCATGCACCCATCCATGCACCCATCCGTCCATTCCCCCATGGACCCATCCATGCACCCACCTGTTTCCGCATCATGCCTTCAAACGCCACAATCGCACAGTACGCCCTCTCGTGCCTCTTCTCGTCCGCTGCTATCAGCCCGCATACCACCACTAGCATACTGTCCAGTTTCCACGGTTCCATGCATCCCGTTGCACCACATACAAGCACCCACCCTTCATCCATCCATCCATCTGCCCAGTATGGCACCCACCTGCTTCCTCGTCATGTCTTCAAACGCCACATACATGCGCCCACCTGCTTCCTGGTGTATTTTCAGTCGACTCAAAATCGTCCTCTCCATGCGCTCACCTGCTTCCTCATCATGTCTTCAAAAGCCAGCATGGCTCCGGAGGGGTCGAGCTCGAACAGCCGTGCCATGATTGCACAGTACGCCTTCTCGTGCCGCTTCTCGTCCGCTGCTATCAGCCCGCAGATCACGGCCAGCCGGTCGTCGCCAAACTCCTTGGCGTGGCGCGCCGTGTTGCCGTGCGAGATGAAGGTCGCGCGCTCCTGAAACGAGGTGTACACAAACCCTAGATACGGGTTGTTCTCGGTCTTGGGGTCCTGGTGTTGCAAGAAATACAGGGCAGCGTGTGAAAGGAAGAGGGGGAGTGGGGGATGGATAGAGGAGGAGTGAGGGAGCAGATGGAAAAAGGGGGGTGGGGGGGTGAAGGGCAGGGAGGGAAGGGGCGGATCAACGCCAGGCGGTCATCCCTGAACTCCTTAGCAACGCGCCATGTTGCCGTGGGAAATGAACGTTGCACGTTCCTGAAACGAGGTATACACGAACCCCAGGTAACACTGTGTTGCCGTGGGAGATGAAGGTCGCACGCTCCTGGAAGGAGGTGTACACGAACTCTAAGTACGGGTTGTTCTCGGTCTTGGGGTCCTGGGTTGGGTTGGGAGAGTGCGAAGGGAGAAAGGGAATGGCCAGCGAATGAGTTGGCGTGGCGCGCTTTGTTGCCGTGGGGGATGAAGATCGCATGCTCCTGAAACGAGGTGCACACGAACCTCAGGTAGGGTTTGTTCTCGGTCTTGGGGTCCTGGGATGGTGCTGACAAGGGGAAAAGACAGGCCGAAATCTGGCCTAGTGCCATCTAAACCACCCCTCACTACACTCACCAGCCGTTGCACCCCTCAGTGTGATAGTAATTTCGATATAAGTCGGCCCAAAACGTCCTCCGTTCAACCTCTCAGTACGTGCTCTCCTAGGCAGCATGCCAAACAAACCCAAGGAATACAATACAAAACCCCCACACTCACCATCCCAGACCCAATCAGGTAGTTGATAGTCTTCTCAACTGCCCCCATATCCACGCGCCCGGTCACGTTACGATTAAGTATGAGCACAAACTCCCCACTCACCATTCCAGACCCTATCAGGTAGTTGATGGCCTTCTCAATAGCCCGCATATCCACCCGTCCGGCCAGGCTAGAATAAACAATGAGCAGTACCCCCAGACTCATCATTCCAGACCCTATCAGGTAGTTGATGGTCTTCTCAACCGCCCGCATGTCGACCCCCCCCCGTGGGAGATCCAGACACCGATTCAGCATGCCCCATCCACCCTCTCTTCCCCCCCCCCCCCCCCCCAATCCCCCACACTCACCATCCCAGAGCCGATCAGGTAGTTGATGGTCTTCTCAATCGCCCGCATGTTCACCCGCCCGGTCAGATACAGATACCGATTCAGCAGGTCTCCGTGCCGATTCTCCTCCGCCGTCCATTTCCGGGTCCACACCGCCCAGGGGCTGGGGCTGGCCCCAGTCTCGTCCTTGGTGCCGTCCAGTGTGTTGAGCATGGTCTGGTAGGTGGGCAGCGCCTCCTCCGTGATCATATCCCCCACCAGACAGACCAGGTAGTCGTCGGGGAGTGTTGCAGCACGAGCCTGGAGGTCCTTCAACTCATCGAGAAACGAGTCTTGCTCGGGGTGGGGGAGGTAGTCCTGCAGATTGGAGGGGGATGGCGCAAGTAGGAGAGGCAGGGCCTCCTCAGTGATCATGTCGCCCACGAGACACACCATGTAATCATCTGGAAGGGTGGGCACGAGCCGGGAGGTCCTTCAGCTAATCGAGAAACGAGTCTTGCTCGGGGTGGGGGAGGTCGTCCTGGAGGGGGATTGAGGACAAGGGAAGACTAGGAGAGCGAGAAGGAAGTGCAACGGTGAAGGGGGGGGGGGGGAGGGGAGGTGCAGCCCAGGGGGTTGGGGCAAGCCCCGGTCTCGTTCTTGGTGCCGTCCAGCGTGGCAGGTGGGCAGCGCCTCTTCAGTGATCATGTCACCGGCACACCAGGTAGTCGTCGGGGAGAGTGGCGGCACGGGCCTAAAGGCCTGGAGAGTGACGTTTTTTTTCCGCGACTTTAGATCTCCGAAGCTCAAGAATGGCACACCAACCCACTCCACACCCCCGCTCGCTGTCTCCTGGCCGTCTTGGCAGCGCCAGCAGCGTCTCCCTCGCAAGCAGATTCGCCCATTCACCTTCCATCACCGGCGGTAACCCTATCTCTTCGCGACGTTCGATTCACGAGCACCGCGAAACTCGCAACCTTATCTGCCAATGGGGTTTCAGCAGCAGCGGCAGCAGCAGCGTCTCTTCGCGAGATCATATGTTACATCCACGAAGATCGCGGCCCTATATAAATGAAGCTCGCGAATGACACAAATTCACCTCACCTGCGGATGCCAGCTGGTCTCCACTCCACGGGTTTCAGCGTCGGCAGCAGCGTCTCTTCTCCTTGCAAGCGAGTTCGTGCATTCATCATCCCTCACTGGTAGGCAATCCCATCGCTTGACGAATTCGCGGCGTTACATTCGCGAAGCTCGCGAAAGCCTCTCACCTGCGGCTGCCAGCTGGACTCGACGGGTTTCAGCAGCGGCAGCAGCGTCTCTTCCGCCCAGCCGTCCATCGACTCGATAATCGCCAGCCGCTCCTTGCTGATCGTGTGCGCGCGCTGCTGCGGCACGATCAGGGTGGGTCCAGGCTTCTTAGCGCCCCCATCTGCGGGAGATTCCGACACCCTGCGGGGAAAGAGCGGGGGAAGAGCGGGAGAAGAGCGGGAGAAGAGCGGGAGAAGAGCGGGAGAAGAGCGGGAGAAGAGCGGGAGAAGAGCGGGAGAAGAGCGGGAGAAGAGCGGGAGAAGAGCGGGAGAAGAGCGGGAGAAGAGCGGGAGAAGAGCGGGAGAAGAGCGGGAGAAGAGCGGGAGAAGAGCGGGAGAAGAGCGGGAGAAGAGCGGGAGAAGAGCGGGAGAAGAGCGGGAGAAGAGCGGGAGAAGAGCGGGAGAAGAGCGGGAGAAGAGCGGGAGAAGAGCGGGAGAAGAGCGGGAGAAGAGCGGGAGAAGAGCGGGAGAAGAGCGGGAGAAGAGCGGGAGAAGAGCGGGAGAAGAGCGGGAGAAGAGCGGGGAAGAGCGGGAGAAGAGCGGGAGAAGAGCGGGAGAAGAGCGGGAGAAGAGCGGGAGAAGAGCGGGGGAAGAGCGGGAGAAGAGCGGGAGAATAGCGGGAGAAGAGCGGGAGAAGAGCGGGGGAAGAGCGGGGGAAGAGCGGGAGAAGAGCGGGAGAAGAGCGGGAGAAGAGCGGGAGAAGAGCGGGAGAAGAGCGGGAGAAGAGCGGGAGAAGAGCGGGAGAAGAGCGGGAGAAGAGCGGGGGAAGAGCGGGAGAAGAGTGGGAGAAGAGCGGGGGAAGAGCGGGAGAAGAGCGGGAGAAGAGCGGGGGAAGAGCGGGAGAAGAGCGGGAGAAGAGCGGGAGAAGAGCGGGAGAAGAGCGGGAGAAGAGCGGGAGAAGAGCGGGAGAAGAGCGGGGGAAGAGCGGGAGAAAAGCGGGGGACGAGCGGGGGACGAGGGGTTGGGGAAGAGTCCGAGGGTGGGAGAAGGCAGGGAGCCGGAAGGAGACGTGGCCAGCACAAGAAGCAGCGTCTCTTCCGCCTAGCCGTCCATCGACTCGATGTTCGCCAGCCGCTCCTTGCTGATCGTGGGCGCGCGCTGCTGAGGCACCATCACGGTCGGCCCGTGGGCCTTCTTAGGTGCGCTGTGTGCAGCTGTGCAAACGGGAAGGAGCGGAGAACGGGGGAAGGAAAGGAGGTGGGAACCGTCGCAGCGGTTGGGACTCGATGATCGACTCAAACGCCAGCCGCTCCTTCCTGATCGTGTGCGCGCGATGCTGCGGCACCAGCAGCGTCGGGCCGTCGCTAGGCCTCTTAGCTGTCCCGTTTGTAGCTCTGGAAAAGACCCGTGGAATGAGGGGGTGAGGGGGGGAGAAAGGGAGGGGGGGAATGGGGACCGGGGGAACGGGGAGGGGGGACGGGAACTTCCCCATCGAAATGATTGTATCACGTGATCGCCAGCTGCTCCTAGCTGATCGTGTTCGCTCGCTGCTGCGGCACCAGCACTGGTTAGTTTTGAGGCGCCTCAAGACTGATCGTGTGCGCGCGCTGCTGCGGCCCCACGCGTCAGCGTCATGCGACGGAAAAAGGCTTCGTGCGATGGAATAGAGCGTCGTGCGACGAAATCAATGCGTCGTGCGACGGAATAAATGCGTCGTGCGACGGAATAAATGCGTCGTGCGACGGGAAGAAACCTCCCGGAGCGTGGCGTGTGGGGGGAATTGAATTCTCGCATGACTCGGAGTCATGATGACAATCTCGTCAGCGATTAATTCGGCAATTTGATATTCGTCCCCGCCGCCGACTCTTCCGCCGACTCTTCCGCGGACTCTTCCGCGGACTCTTCCGCAGATTCTTCCGCTGAGTCAGCGGAGACAACCGCCCAGTCAACCTGCTGCCACAGTACTGGCGATCGAGGGAGTATCGCGACGCCCCTAAATAGCTTCTGCCTGTCTGACGAAGGCCGTTGACGAATCTCGGTTCTGGTAACAGTTTTCGCCCGAGTGGCTTTAGGAGACGCCACTGGCGTCTCGAAATTTCCGACGCTGGATTGGAATGCGAAAGCAGCGCACAGAGCAGAAGTTTACTTTCCAGTCAACTCAAAGTCACCTCGGATTGGAATGCGAAAGCAGCGCACAGAGTGGAAGTTCTGAGTCGCCTAAACTCTCATCCCCGCGGTGACGCAACGTACTTGGGTGGACCCGTCACAGTCATCGCCCATCGCGGCGCACTCCCCGCGGCGACACCGTGCGACGCCAGCGAAACGGGTGTCGCGGAGATCGCGAGGCGCTTAGCTTTCGCCAATGACTGGGCGGGCGCGGCTGAGAGCCTGGCGACAGCGGGCCTCGCGGAGAGCGAGACAGAGGCCATGACAAGAAGCGCGCGGGTTAGGAAAGGGTTCAGGCGAGGCGAGTTACAACGCTGACGGTAAGCTTCTTCTTGCCCGAAAAGGAGATTAGCAGAGGAATTGACGGAAAATTGGGAGTGAGAGCAGGAAATGATGTTCCTCGGTAATAATTCGTCGCACAAGTGACGCTTTCGTGGAAGGAAATTGACACAGTGGTGAGAGAGTGGCTTGGAAATTTTCGAGCTCATGGCACCACACTGCCGCGAAACAGTTGCCGTTTGGAGGAAAGTGAATGTGGCGGCAAAGTCGGCAAAGAGCTCACTCACTCCTCGGCGCCATGCATCGCACAAAGGCACAGACGCAGACTGAGAGATGCGATCATGCGAGAAAATAGGTTACCAAATATACCTGTGCGACATGCTTTTGCGCAGATTTTTCTCATCGCACGGGCGTGCGGGGAAATTGGCGAAGCGTCGCAAATGCCTCGTCTGGAAAATCGTCGTGACAAAGGGATTGCTCCTCCACGTAATCCCACGTCATCCCCTTGCAGCGTGTGGCACACAATTGCGCCGAGATCAGGGGGAAGGGATTCCATCGTGGTTCCGAGTCGCGGCGCGCGACGGAGCCTTGTTGCCCCAAGCGACAGAGCTGAAGTTACCAACGAAGATTAGCGACGGTGAAATATCAGACCGACAATCAGCCAGCAGTGGGAGTACACTTTGTATGGAAGAGTTCGAACGAGGCGAAGCGTTTCCTCGAGGGACACTTTGTAGACTTGACGGCCGACCAACCACGTTTGCGGCTGTGTTTGCGACGATCCTCCCGATGTTTCGCGCAACGTTTAGGCTGACGGCAAGTGTCTGACACTTGTGACTGCTCCTGCGGAGATGGGGAACGCCAGAACCAACAGTCTCAACACTCCTAAAGACTGACTTGTTTGGAAACAAAAGTTTGGAACATGAGGCTACAATTGAGGCACGAGGATACTATGTTGCACATTACAGCAGTCAACACTCCTTAGGATCCAGAACCTATGTCGAATTATAACTTGGGAGCATAAGTTTTACCAGTGGGTATATCAGGTTGAGAATGCGAGAGTACACGAAATGCCGGTTTTTAATATGAAAGTTCTCCACCGACAACGTCCTCGGGCGAATTCGGTGACTCGTCCGCATCCATGGAATTTTTCAGCAGCATCCAGCAGCGACAGATGTTGGATCCCGTGCTAAGTGGGTGTCCGAAGTATAACTAATAGGTACATTACGGTTTTTTTTTTTTTTTTGGGGTTGCGGAGCAACCTATTGCAATCGATCGGGCTGGTTTTTTTTTTTCAAGTTTGTGAAATAAAAATCAAATGTTTGTTGTGATGGAAATAAAACATTTTATGTATAATAATAAAGTCTCATCATGAAATGCTCCGCAACCCTAAGACGATCTCGTCGCCTCTTGTTTTTTTTAGAACGGTTAGAGAACAGAGAGTCTCTGTTCTGCGACGTTGCGAAACCTTACGCTCTACTTCGGACACCCCCTAATGGATGACCACCCTCTTGTGCTTGGACTCACCTGCCCGACGGCAGAAAACTGTACAACCCTCGAAGTAGCTGTTGCGGGAAAATTTCTGCCGCGGACTGTCCACGAAAATTTTCATACTTTCGTGGACAAGCCCTACTTTCATGGACACCACATCGAAGTTTTGCTTCTCCTGTGGACTCCGTCAATACTTTCGTGGACTCCCGGCTTACTTCCATGGACACACCCATATTCGCAGTTAAAAAGGAGTATTCAGCAATGTACAAGTGATTACGGGCACAAAAATCGAGATACTCCAGAATATCTGTCCGTCGCAAGTAATCGCGAGCTACAGTGTCGGAAACCAGTTCTGAAACAGAATCTCGGAGCTTTTCTGGGAAGAGTTTGCAGCCGCACTCAAATATGCAGTGAATTTTCAAAAACAGGGTGTATTAGGGTCCGCGTGGTAAAAACACTTATTATTCAACTCAGAGCTACCCAACAAAACATAATATGCACGTGCTTGACGAGCCAGCATCAACCAGCAGTTGTTTTCTCCTTCATAATAAATAATTTCATTATTAGTAATTCTGTGAGAAAAAAAACACCTAAGAAATATAATTTTTAGAATCACTTGTTTTTATTTGCATTAGTATGTTTCTCGTTCAAACATAAAAAAAATATTCCCAAAAACTTGAATCTAAAATAGTTGTATCATTTTCTCATCTATTATTATTTTACTATGTACCGAAATTTTAATAATAATACAATCAAGACGTGAAACCTTCCATTTATATAGTCATGTTCACCAAACGTTATTGGTATTCTGAGATTTCACATATTATTTGAAAATGCAAGCCAAGTAATAGTTAAAATATTTGTAAATGCCAGAATTCATGGTATTCCTGATTCTTGGTAGGCAGAGATTTTTAATGAGCTCTATTAATCTTGTAAGCGTAATATCTATCTTTATTCTACAACGTGATTTTTTTGTAGCGATATTTCACCAGGTCGGTCTGCTACACTTATCGTTCAACTAAAAGCGCTTCGTGACAGTCATTCAAATGAATTTTGAGGATCGCTTCAGAGTTTCTTTAAACACGCGAAACAGCTAGCGGACTTGGTGGCTTGAAAATACTGTAGCTTGCGACTATTTGCGAGGGACTTGATTACGCCTAATTTTGCTTTTTTTCTCCTGTCAGCATCTGTACAGTTCTGTATGTTTTTTTTGTTTCAAACTCGCGTGTGTCCATGGAAGTAAGCCTGGAGTCCACGAAAGTATTGACGGAGTCCACGGGAGATGTGAAAGTTCGATGTGGTGCCCATGAAAGTAGGGCCTGTCCACGAAAGTATGAAAAGTTTCGTGGACAGTCCGCGGCAGCAATTTTCCCAGCTGTTGCGTTTCGCTTTTCACCCCGAATCAAAATGATTTCTCAATTAGGAAACTGTCGATACATCACCAATGCACATGGTACCAGCCCCAATATCCGAAAATAACCCCTTATCTGCACAGAAGATTTGTTCCCAATGTGAGTAAAAACACGCCCTCGACTTCCGCGCTGCGTCATTCCTGACGGATTATGCCACGTTTTCAAGCACGCGCTCCTCTCCTAATGTCGCTGGTTTGTGCCAACTGGCTCCGCATTTCCCGCTGCCGCTGCCTCCCAATCGCGCCACTTGAACCCACCTCGTTGTCATAGAGTAACCCGGCGTGTCCCGCGGTCCCGACTGGAAAGTGACTCTCTTACAGCCCGAAATAGAAACTGTAGCTTCGCTCGTGGTGCGTCACTATTGGTGTATCGGTGCTCCGTTGGACGTCTCTACTTGGAGTACGGAACTTGGGCGTTGCCTCGACCGACGGTATGCGCTGTGCGCGATTATGGTCGCAGTTTCCTAGTTAGTTCCGACTTGCTCCCTGATGCAGACCTCGAGACTAAACGCGTCAATCTGAGGCTCCTCGCGGCGTGACTAGTCGCTGTTCTCGGGCACGCTCGGCCTTCGCGTCAAATTTTAGACCTTTCGAGGGCTTAGTAGTGGTAATTTCATATTTAATTCTCCAAGCCCCTCATCGAGTAGCCAAGCTCCAATACATAGGTAATTCAATTCGCATGTGTATTGCTACTGTAGCACCCATGGCGGATTACGCCCAAAGATCAGCTGAAGCAGGCCGATAACGCTTTAGCTTCGCGACACGTCCCTTCTACATGATTCGCCTTTCTTCCTCTTCTTTTCGACCTGTAGACGAGACGTATCAGTGGCGGACGGTTCGCGATTGACGGACAGCGGACGATTTGAGTGGCTGACGGCGATCATTACTGACGGAAATTGTCTGACGGAAATAGTATTTTCCGCGGGAGCGAAAGCAGCGTTTGACACTGTTCCCGACGGATTATGGCGCCCCGAGACCTCCGCTCATTCTCCCGTAAACTCTACCTTATTTTCCTCCTACTCTGCGTATTTTGCGCCGCATCTTCCGCTGGAGTTCCCGGAAAAGCGCCCGCAAGTGCTCCCGCCCCGTCTCCCAGCGACGAGATAATTCCAGATGTCCCCGGTATAGACTACTCCGTTAATATCACGCTTCCGGTCGTTTCAGGCACATCAGGGGATCCCGTGGGTCCTCCCATTTGTTTTCGCCAAGGGCCGTCGCCGCACCCGGTTCCGATCCCTTGTGGCGACAACCTCTCGCGAACAGTCGAGTCGCAAGGAGCGTCGCTCGCCAGCGTGCGAGTCGCGTCCAGCGGTGGTTCGAGTCGGCCCCTAACAGAGAGTTCCGCGCCGAACCTCACTCCCGCTACTGAGCTCTTCGATATATGCACTGGAGCAGGTGCGTTGCGTACACTTATTTCTCAACCTCCTCTTCCCCTCTCGATCCCGTGCTGCGGAATTTAGCGCTTCGATTGGTATTGTCTTCTTGCGTCTCTCACCTTGCGTCTCTCGCTTCATATCGCATGCCTCATGCCTCATGTCTCATGTCTCATGTCGAATGCCTCATGCCTCATGTCTCATGTCGCATGTCTCATGCCTCATGTCTCATGTCTCATGTCGCATGCCTCATGCCTCATGTCTCATGTCGCATGTCTCATGCCTCATGTCTCATGTCTCATGTCTCATGTCTCATGTCTCATGTCTCATGTCTCATGTCTCATGTCTCATGTCTCATGTCGCATGCCTCATGCCTCATGTCTCATGTCGCATGTCTCATGCCTCATGTCGCATGTCGCATGTCTCATGCCTCATGTCTCATGTCTCATGTCTCATGTCTCATGTCTCATGTCGCATGCCTCATGCCTCATGTCTCATGTCTCATGTCGCATGCCTCATGCCTCATGTCTCATGTCTCATGCCGCATGCCTCATGTCTCATGTCGCATGCCTCATGTCTCATGTCTCATGTCGCATGCCTCATGCCTCATGTCTCATGTCTCATGTCGCACGTCTCATGTCTGATGTCGCATGCGTCATGTCGCATGTCTCATGTCGCATGTCTCATGTCCCATGCCTCATGTCGCATGTCTCATGTCTCATGTCGCATGCCTCATGTCTCATGTCGCACGTCTCATGTCTCATGTCGCATGCGTCATGTCGCATGTCTCATGTCCCATGTCTCATGTCTCATGTCTCATGTCACATGTCGCATGTCTCATGTCCCATGTCTCATGTCTCATGTCCCATGTCGCATGCCTCATGTCTCATGTCTCATGTCTCATGTCTCATGTCGCATGCCTCATGCCTCATGTCTCATGTCTCATGTCGCACGTCTCATGTCTCATGTCGCATGCGTCATGTCGCATGTCTCATGTCGCATGTCTCATGTCCCATGCCTCATGTCGCATGTCTCATGTTTCATGTCTCATGTCGCACGTCTCATGTCTCATGTCGCATGCGTCATGTCGCATGTCTCATGTATCATGTCCCATGTCTCATGTCTCATGTCCCATGTCTCATGTCTCATGTCTCATGTCTCATGTCTCATGTCTCATGTCTCATGTCTCATGTCTCATGTCTCATGCCTCATGTCCCCAGATCCCGCATCCGCCGACCGTTACATTCCACGCCTCATGTCTCTGCACGCCTGTTCCCCTCTCGCCCGGTCTCCAGCCTCCGCGTCAGTGACTCTAAGCCCACGTGGGCGGAACAAGTGGGCTGAATGCTTCGCTGCTGTCCCCCAATCTGCCCTCCCCCCTCCCCACTCCCCCCTCCCCCCTCCCCACTCCCCCCTCCCCCCTCCCCCCTCCCCCCTCCCCACTCCCCACTCCCCAATCCCCACTCCCCCTCCCTTTCCCAGGCTCCGCGTCAGTGACGCTGAACCCACGTTGGCGGAACAAGTGGCGAGGCTGGGGCACCTCCCTCTGCTGGTAAGCCACCCCTCCCCCCCGCCCCCCCCACTCTGCGTGGCTGGGTTAGGCTGGGGCAAATCCCTCTGCTGGTAAGACCGCCCTTCATCTCTCCCCGGTTTTTCCCGCCCTTTCTCCCCTTCCCCCCCTTTTGACCCCCCCCTGCTGGTATGACTGCTCCTCTTCTTTCTTCCCCCTTGTCCCCCCCCCCCTCGCTTCCCCCCTGCTTCCCCTCCGCTTCCCCCTCTCTTCCCCTCCGCTTCCCCCGCGCTCTTCCCCCTCCTTCTGACCTTCATTTACTGGTGAGACTGACCTTTTTCTTTCGCTGAGGGTAATTCACCCCACTCAATCCCTTAACGCAGCAACGTCACTTCTCAACTAACAAAGCACTGTTCTCCCGATCCTTCCCAGGCTAGGATTCAAGCACCATGTGCACCTCAACAGCACTGTTTTCTCATGGATCTCCTATCCTCCCCTCCCCAACCATCCAAGCACACTCCCACCTGGCATTGCACTCTTCTCCCGAACTCTCCCTGAACTCTCCTTCTTTCCCTCCCTGCTTGCCAGGCTAGGAAATTTCGTGGGAGGCTTCCCCGATGCCCACTTCAACCCTCTCATGGACCTCCTATTCTCCCCATCTGGTCTAAACCTCAACATAGTCCGCTACAACATAGGAGGCGGCAACAACGCTACCAACAGCCCCCAGTTTCAAACCGACAATCTCAAATGGCGGGGCATGCCGGGCTTTAAGGCCACGGAGACAGCGGCCTACGACTGGTCAGCGGATGATAGGCAGCGGAAAGTTTTGCTTGCTGCCCGGGCGCGGGGGGCAGACACGTTTGAAGCCTTTGCCAACAGCCCGCCCTGGTGGATGACCGTATCTGGGGATGTTGCTGGGGCGGCCAAATGGGGCGAGGGGAATCTGAAGGAGGAGCACGAGGATTCTTTTGCAGATTTTCTGACGGATGTGGTACAGAAATTCGCTACAGATAAAACCTGGGGCAAGGGTATTGTATTTGAGACCGTGGAGCCTTTCAATGAGGCTTTGGAGGGGTGGTGGAGGAAAGGGGGAGGGCAGGAGGGGTGTAACATCGGCATTGATCAGATGAGGCGCGTTCTACAGAAGACCCAAGCTGCTCTTCAAAGGAAGCAGCTTAAAACGAAGATTGCTGCTGTGGATAGCTTTGTGGAGCGCACTCCGCAAACCGTTTCGGCGTTGGACTCGTATGTAAGCCGCTACAACGTGCATGGTTACATGAGCCTGGCGAAAAACGGGTCGGATCCGGTCGCGTGGACGAGCAAAAACTTCCGCGATATGAAAGTGGCAGCAAAGGGGGTGACAAAGCCGGTGTGGATTTCGGAATGGGGGCCTCTGAGTCGAGACGGGGATGATATGGGCGTGGCACTGTACATGGCAAGATCCATTATAGCATCGCTAAACATTTTAGAAGCTTCTGGGTGGGTGTATTGGCAAGCGATGGACCCGTCATCGACCTGGGGGCTGATCAATATTGACTGGTCGAAAACGCCGGACTCGTCTACAGTGTACACTCCGCCGACGGTCTCCAAGAAGTTTTGGATCATGAAGCATTTTACGAGTCTTGCTCCTCCAGGCAGCAGGAGGCTGGTGCTCAACAAGGTGGCGTGTAACTACGGGATTGCAGCTTTCTACATTCCTAAAAAGAGGATGATCAGCGTGTTTGTGGTGAATCAGAAGGCAACTTCGAGGAAGGTGAAGATTTTCCTCACTCTGTGGTTTCAGAAGAATGTAGGCGGCAAGTCGAAGGTGCTCTCCTGGAGGACGTCTTACTCGGAGGACTTCGTACAAGTTAACTACAAAGGATTACCTATACGTTTCCAAATCCCTGGTAGGTCTTTCGCCTCATTTGCAATCACGCATGTGAGGCCCCTAATGAATATCAATCTGCCATGATAGATGCCTTCGTGATTTGGCAAGGAGGTATATATATGCATGTAATTGTTTGTTTGATTTTAGTGGATTGAGGTTCTACTTTGTTTTTTTGTTTTGTCACAAAATTGGCGTGAGTGCACAGAGAATCCATAATCTGTTTGAAATGCGGGGCCTTGTTAGCAAAGAGCGCATTCTCTTAGCGAAGGCTTCATTTCTGAGACAGCTCCTCTGACCACACAGAATTCCCCTCTCGTCATAGGCGGGCTACGACACGTCAGCCATCACTGTACCAGCATCACCGCCTCGGCCACACTGCGATTACGTGTGAAGCGGCATGGTACAGTCTCACACTTGCAGCCAGCAATGAAATTTGGAAGGCTAACATTACAAACCTCATGAAAACCTCCACAAGCCTCTGCAAATCCCTTGAGACCTCTGAATGCCTCTGAAGATATTCACACACCTACACACCGCGTTCAGACCCTGGGGTCTTCGAGCATGGTTGTGTGGCTCTCCTCTTGACACACAGGTTCTAGTAGCCTATGGTCCTAAATAAGTTGCTAGCGGTTCCTCCTCAGACCTCGAGGCGTCGTGACGCGTGTGACGCGTGTGTGTGTTTGTCACCTGGGGAAAGAAAATTGGGACGGCGAGGATGTGAGACCCGGAATCGCTAGCTTTTATCTTCTCGTTTCGTCAAATCGTCATCCCACTCTTTACCAGGCTGCATCCCGCTCGTTTGATTTCTTTCACCCGTGCGTGCTGCTGCTCGCTGTGGATTCCATGCTTCACCGCATGTCTCCTAAATCAAGCTCCCTCCTCCCTTCCTTAGTCGGTGTTATCCTCGTCTACGTGTTGTTTCCGTGGTTGGCTCCTCCTTCACAGTGTCACGTTCCGTAATCACGCTCACCAGTGTCACGTTCGGCAGTGTCACGCTCGACAGTATCGGTTCGCTAGTAACACTTCGGAGCAATTCCACTTGGAGTACCCCAAAGAAATTGGTTTTGCGACAATGAAGACAGATTCCGTCCCATGGCGTCCAAGTCGTTCCGTCACCGTCACCGTTAGTCTCCTCGCCTTAGCCGGCATCTTTTTCCTTTCAGCCGTCACCTTCTGCTGGTTTCCCTCGCAGCCATCACGTTCCCCTTCGCCGTCTGTTGATTCCACTCTAGGCTCACCGATTCCGGTCAGGCGTAGACTCAGAACACGGCCAGTTTCGGTCAGCTACACGTATCTCCGGTCTCTGTTCGCTCAGGCCAATTATGACGTCCATAATCTCCTGCGTTCTTTCGCATCAGTTCACTCGTCGCATGACCCGTCAGTTCGCTCCTCCTCGTCGCATGACCACTCAGCTCGCTCGTCGCAGGACCCATCATTTCGCACATCGCATGACCCATCAGTTCGCTCGTCGCAGGTTCATCATTTAGGTCCCGGAGACATTGGAGGCAGGGTGGTCCCGTATGAGCGACTCACTTTGTCAGCCGGAGACGGACAGAAGGAGCATGATTTTGAGGCGCCTAAAAAATACACTGGAGGCGGAGAGGGACAGAAGGAGCATACTTTTGAGGCGCCTCAAAAATACACTGGAGGCAGAGTGGAGCCGTATGAGCGACTCTCTTTGTCAGGCGGAGACGGACAGAAGGAGCAGCTGGTTGTTTCTGACGGAGTGAGACAGAAAGAGCAGCTGGTTGTTTCTGACGGAGACGGACAGAAAGAGCAGCTGAGTGTTTCTGACAGCGTGGGACACAATCAGCAACCGTCTCCGTCCAATTTTCCCCACTGGCGGCCGTGGCACTGTGTGAGACACAAGCCCTTCGTTACTGTCACACGCACAAATTTCTTCAGCACAGGCAGCAGTGACAGCATCAGCAACAGCAGCAGCAACAGCAGCAGCAACAGTAGCAGCAGCAACAACAGTAGCAGCAACAGCAGCAGTGACAGCAGCAGCAGCAGCAACAGCAACAGCAGCAGTTTCCCCAGCAGCACCAGCACTAGCACCAGCACCAGCACCAGCACCAGCAGCAGCAGCAGCACCAGCAGCAACAGTAACGTCTTCGATATTGACATGCCACTGGTTCAGCTGCTTCTGCTGCATGCCGCTACAGTGTACAACGAAGACATCGCATCTTTACACGCGTGGAACTGCTCCCAGTGCGTGCTGCCAGAGATGAGGTGGTTCCATCTGTTCCAGATCATAGTGGAACCCACTGCTCGCCTGCAGGTACGGCTTTCAGGGTACCTTGGGGAATACCGTCTAGGGTAGCTTAGCGAGGGTATTTGGTGCATGCCGCTACAGTGTACAGCGAGGACGCTGCATCGCTGCATCCAGGTAAGGCGTAGGGTACTCTAGGGGAGGGGGTATTTGATGCATGCCGCTACAGTGTACAGTGAGGACGCTGCATCGTTGTATGAGTGAAACTGCTGCTGGTGCTGCAGGTGAGAGGTCATCGTAGATCATCGTGGAGCTCGCCTGCAGGTAAGACGGCTGCATGTAAGACGCCTGCAGGTAAGACGGCTGCATGTAAGACGCCTGCATGTAAGACGCCTGCATGTAAGACGCCTGCATGTAAGACACCTGCATGTAAGACACGTGCATGTAAGACGCCTGCATGTAAGATGCCTGCATGTAAGACGGCTGCAGGTAAGACGCCTGCAGGTAAGGCTCAGGGTACCCCAGCTTTCATGATGATCTGAAGCAGATGTAAGGCTCAGGGTACCTTGGGAAGATTTCATCTGTTTCAGATCATCGTGGAACCCACATCTTTCCTGCCTGGAGGTAGGCGTAGTAGAGTGCTGTGGTGGTGCATTAGAGAAGGAAATCTTCGGCACAGTGCAATCAGAAGTCGTGCTTCTCTCCCTTAACTACCGCGTTCTGGGAGACACCCGTTGCCACCAGGGCACTAGAGAAGGAAATTTCCGTGTGCAGCAGGGCACCTCAAACGCCCACCCTGCACCTTCATCCCTCGTCAGCTTTGCATTTGCCTTCTCCCGCCTTCTACAGGCCTATGTGGGCTGGGTGGGACCCTGCATCTCACCTCATCATCGTCTCCTTCAGAGGCACTTGCACCTCCTCCCTGCCCAACTGGATCGCTGGCCTCCCAATTCCCTCTCCCTTCTTTCCCCTTCCACCCCTCTGCACTTCAGGCTTATGTGGGCTGGGACCCCGCGTCTCACTTCATCATCGTCTCCTTCAGAGGCACCTGCACTTCGTCTCTGCGCAACTGGATCGCTGACCTCGAAGCCATGCCCCTCTCCCCTCTACAACCTTCCTAGTTCCACCCCTCTTCTGCCCGCTTGCTCCTTCCCTCACAGGCCTATGTGGGCTGGGACCCCGCGTCTCACCTCATCATCGTCTCCTTCAGAGGCACCTGCACCTCCTCCCTGCGCAACTGGATCGCAGACCTCGAAGCCGTGCCCCTCTCCCTCAACTACCCCGGTCTGCGCCACGCCCGTGTGCACCGGGGCTTCTACTCCGCCTACCACTTCACGCGCCTGCGCCCCGCTGTCGTGCACGCGGTGCTGTTTCTCCTCACTATTCTTCCCGGATCATATCGGGTGGCAATCACAGGGCACTCCCTTGGAGGGGCTCTGGCGACCCTCAGTGCACTGGACTTGCAGGTAGGCGATCGCTCTTTCTTGGTCACTCTTTCTCCCGTTTCTCCCCCTTTCGCCCTCGCTCTCACACATGCCTCTCTCCGTCAACTCAACTACCCTGGTCCGGTCTGCGCCACGCCTGCGTGCACCAAGGCTTCTTCTCCGCCTGCCACTTTTGAGTCGACTCAAAAGCTCTCACCCTTAACCACGCCTGTCTGCACCGGGGATTCTTCTCCGCCTGCCACCCCACGCGGCTACGGCCTGCTGTTGTGCACGCGGTGCTGTTTCTGTTGGCCATACATACTGCTTGGGTCGTATCGGGTTGCTGTCACAGGCATTCTCTCAGTGTCGCTGTGGCCACACTCAGTGCACTGCACTTGGTAGGAGTGTCCACGCAGTGCTGTTTCTGTTGGCCATACATACTGCTTGGGTCGTATCGGGTTGCCGTCACAGGCATTCTCTCTGTGGCGATCTGGCGACCCTCAGTGCACTGGTCTTGTAGGAGGAGTCTAATTTTGAGGCGCCTGAAAAATAATCTCTCTGTCTGGCCACACTCAGTGCACTGGACTTGCAGGTAGGCGAATCTCCCTCACTCTCTCTTCCTCTCTCTCCCCCCTCCCCTATCTCTCCCCTTCCCCTCCCCCTCCTCCCTCACACCCTTTCTTCCTTTCCCCCAGGTGTCCTACGATCTCCAGTCGTCCGACATTCGAGTCGTCACCTTCAGCTCCCCTCAAGCGGGCAACGCTGAGTTTGCCCTAAACTCTCTCGACTTGGCTCTCCTTTCTCCCCCCCCCCCCCCTCAACCCCCACCCTTTCTCCCTCTACCCCAGGTGTCCTACGACTTCTAGTCATCCGACATTCGAGTCGTCACCTTCAGCTCGCCTCAAGCGGGCAACGCTGTGTTTGCCCTAAACTCTCTCGTCTCGGCTCTCCTTGCCCTTCCACCCCCCCCCCTCCTCAACCCCCCACCCTTTCTCCCTCTACCCCAGGTGTCCTACGACCTCCAGTCATCCGACATTCGAGTCGTCACTTTTGGCTCGCCTCGAGTGGGCAACGCTGTTTTCGCTGCCTACTTCAGCCAGAAGGCTCCTAGAAGCATCCGGGTCACCAACTGGAAGGATCTCGTGCCGCACTTGCCGCCCGCAACCATTGGCTACCACCACGTGGCTACAGAGGTGAGGTAGCAGGATGTCATGGTAGGTGCGTGCTGCATTTACTGCCTGTAACCACTGGTTGCCTAAGTGGAGAAATACGCTTGGGCAGCCTAGCGTATTGCGTACATACGCTAGCGTATAATACGAATACGCTGTACGCTAGCTAAGTACGCAATACGCTAGCGTATTTCTTGGCGGGCAGCCCGGCAAGAAATACGCAAAAAACGGTGCGACAAATTTGCGACATGACGAAACCCCACAGGGATTTCGTCATGTCGCAAACCGAAATTTGGCTTTTCAAATCGTCAACCCAACCCCTTCGCCCCTCCCAACCACACAGCATCCCACCCAATCCGCGACTTCCAAACAACACCCAAAGAAATCTCCTTCCTCTCCCTCTCTACTCTACTCCAGCAGGGTTCAGCGCAGTTCACTCCTACGACGAAATCAGGGTACAAGTAAACTGGCGCGCTAACTTCAGTCATTTCTTCTTCCAAGCTAGCGCGACTAGCTAGCTGGTCTTTTAGCGACTGTTGCTATGTCGAACCCTCCACCTAGTCCTGGTTCCCACGGAACCGACGCGGGAACCTCCTGTGCTGCGTCTTCCTCTGACGAGTTCCTGGAGAACTCCACCCACGCTATCTTTAAGCATTTCAAGTTTAAGCATAAGGAGCAGGGCAAGCAGCAAAAGTATTGGTGCAAGTACTGCCCCGTATCCTTTACCGGGACGGCCTACCGCTGCGCACAGCACATCACTAGTTGGGATGGTATGCGTAGGCGCGAGGTTCGGAAATGCGAGGAGGTAGGGAAGGAGGAGCAGGCTGCCGTCCGCGCGTTCCAAACCGCCAAAGTGCTCGCGAGGGAGGAGGCACATAGGGCGGAGGAGTCGGCCCTCGACGCCGTTAGTGGTCGGGGAAAGCGGAAGATCACCGATTACCTGTCCGATGACGCCCAAGCGGCCAAGGCGGCGGCGGACGAGGCTATTTGCCTCCTCTTTGCCGGCCTCCGCCTTCCCGAGCGCCATGCCGACCACCCGCTTTGGCGCAACGCCGTCCGGTCCATCGCGCGCGCGGGGACCAGCTATGTGCCTCCAAAGCGCGACTACGTGGGTGGTGCCGGCTTGCAGCTATGCCGCAAGCGGATTGACGAGGGATTGACAGGCGTCATGTCGAGCTGGAAGCGCCACGGCGTGACGATTGCCAGCGACATGATGACCGACAAGTGTGGCAGGCCGCAGGCGAATGTGATGCTGGTCAATGACACCGGCGCAGTGTTCGTCGAGAGTATTGACTGCAAGATGGAGAAAAAGACCGGGGGATACATCGCCCGGCTCCTCCGGCCCATCCTGCAAAAAGTTGGGGTCGAGAACATCGTGGCATTCTGCACCGATGGCGGCAGCAACTACCACAGCGCTTGCCGGCTCCTCATTGCAGAGAATCCGCGCATCGAGCATGTGCCGTGTGCGACGCACGTGCTCGACCTCCTTATGGAGGATGTGGGACGGCAGGCTTGGGCCAAGGAGGTAGTGGGGCGGGCGAGCGAGCTCATCAACTACACCCGCAGCCACCATTGGACCCGACAGTATCTCAGGGGTGTGGACGGAGGGAAGGGGCTGCAGATGCTGAGGCCGGCGGGGACCAGGTTTGGGACGCAGCACATTGCTGTGTCCCGCCTGGTGGAGTTGCGGTCAACGCTGGTGACCATGGTGCTCTGCGATGCATGGAAGGCGGAGTGGGCGGTGGGCCCAAAGAAGGCAGCTGCAGAGACATTCCACGACCAGATCATGGATAAGGACTGGTGGCCAGCGGCTGAGCTCTTCAAGAGGCTGCTCCTGCTCCCGTTCAAGGCCATGAGGGCGACGGATTCGGCAACGAAAGGGATGATGGGCCGCATCTATGAGCTGATGCTTGAGCTCACTGTGAATGTGGCAGAACTGCTGAAGGAGGAGGGGGATGGGGTGCTGAGTGCGGGAGACAAGAAGGGCGTCAATGAGATTGTGAAGCGGCGTTGGGATGAGAGTATGGCTTGCCCACTGCACGTGGTCGGGCGGATTCTTAACCCGGTCAACCAGGAGGAGCGGATTTTTGGGCCGGACACGGAGTGCACCAATGTGTTCAAAGCTTTCATTGCCCGCCACTATGGCGGGGTGATGATTCCCCATAGGGATGGCCTGCCCAAGCGTGCCACACTCCTCCTGCAGGAAGGGTTGGCCGCCTTTCTGAAGTTGAGGGGCAGCTTCGGCACGGCTGAGGCCATCAGTGACCGGAAGTTGGTGAAGGAAGGAAGTTATTCCATGGAGGCGTGGTGGGAGTGGCACGGCACTGACCACCCCTTGCTCATGGCCCTTGCTTGCCGAGTGCTAACTCAGCCGGTGTCTGCATCCAGCTGCGAGCGCAACTGGGCGGTGTGGGATACTGTCCACACCGCCCGACGCAACCGGCTGGGTTCAGAAAAGTGCAAGGATCTGGTTTACGTTGCGCACAACTGGAAGGTTGTGCACAACTGGCACATGGCCGACGAGGGGGCGGGGGTGGTGTCCGGTAACATCCCGGACGCCCCCGTCCCTGCGGGGTACAGGGTGGATCGGGAGGAGGAGGATGAGGAGGGCGAAGATGAGGAGCTGCTGGACGAGTACCTGTAGAGCAGAGCAGGAGAGGGTTAGGCGGGCGGTTTGGGGGAGGCTTACCTGAGATGGGTGGTTGGCTGGTTGTTGGAGTTTGGAACCCTTGACATGCCCTTGGTGGCTTGAACTATTTATTTATTACCATGCTAAATGATGCCACATTTGGTGGGGGGAATTTGGTGCTCTGAACCCCCCCTCTTCCCTCCCCAAACAGGTTTTTTTTACCCCTGCCCGAGTTGTTTTTATACCTGCCCGCCAGAGCGTATTTCCTAGCGTATCCAATCCCATAATGAAGCGTACAGCGTATATACGCTAGCGTATAATACGCTTGCGTATAATACGCTGGACGCGTATTTCTCCACTTAGCTGGTTGCCACCATTTTGCCACTTAGTTAAGAATGCAATGAACTTTCTTATTGCCCCTATGTTTCTACACTAGCCGCCAGTCAGCATTTGTTATCACCACGTTGTTACTGAGGTGAGAGTTTTCCGAAGAATTTGAAACCACGTGGTGCCTCGATGCTGTTTATACGCCTTTCCCCCCTCTCCCCTGCCTTGCTCTCTCTTTCCCTCTTCTCCTTCCCTCCTTCGTGTCTGGTGATTCTGATTTCCACTCTCTCACTCTTGTGCCAGGTTTGGATAATTCCCGATTCGGTGCAGAAGCTCTCGTTCAGTCATGAAACTTTTGAGGCGCCTCAAAACTCGTTCAGTCATGAAACATTGCCAATGATGGAATCCGCTGCAGCACAACCCGCTGCAGCACAACCCGCTTCAGCACAACCCGCTGCAGCACAACCCGCTTCAGCACAACCCGCTGCAGCACAACCCGCTTCAGCACAACCCGCTTCAGCACAACCCGCTTCAGCACAACCCGCTTCAGCACAACCCGCTTCAGCACAACCCGCTTCAGCACAACCCGCTTCAGCACAACCCGCTTCAGCACAACCCGCTTCAGCACAACCCGCTTCAGAAGATTTGGGAGCACCCACTCTGGTCTTGTCAAATGCAAGGGAGCGTCCTGGCCATTCTTGGTTACAACGACAATCGTTACGGCACCAACTGTTACATCGCCAGTCGGAACAGAGCGATTTGTTACAACGGCAATTGTTACAACACCGAGTATTGCAAGAGCAGCTTATTCTGCTTGACGAAAGAAACGGCCACGCCGCACATCAAGGTGCCATCCCCCACATACATGCCCCTACTCGTTCCCTCTCCACCTCCCCCTCTTACCCTCTCCCCCTTCCGTCCCCACCCACCATCCTTCCCCTGCCCACATTCACACACACACATGCACGTTCACATGCACCTGTGTCCTGTCCATTCCTCTTTCCCCTGTCACCAGCAACACTCGCAACCCCCCCCCACACACACACCAATCTTCTGGAGTCATTGTCGTCCCTTGCTGCTCCTCACCCTACATTCCACGTGGCATGCAGGTAATCTGACGTGGCATGTACACCAGTGTGACGAGACAGGAGAAGACCCTTGCTGCAGCAGGTGGGTTGCTGGGAGGATTGAGCTGCTCGGATGTAGCAGACCGGTTGTAGCGGTGTGGCTGCGGGGATGTAACAGATTGGTTGTAGCGGTGTGGCTGCAGAGTGTAGGATGTAGCAGACTGGTTGTAGCAGTGTGGCTGCGGATTCTAGGATGTGGCAGGTCATTTTTAGCAGTCCTGCCCATTTTCTGAAGGTGGATAAATTCTGCAGTCTGTGCTGCTAACTTACTTTTGAAGGTGGGTTTGAGAGGGGAGTACACCCTCCCCCTCCCCCTCACCCTCAAACCCACACCACCACCTCCCCTCTTCATACACCCTCCCCCTTCTATGACCTCCCACCCATCGCCAGGTCTGTTGTGGGGGACAGCATTGCCAACCACCTAGAGTATCTGGGGGTGCCCCTACACTCAGGGCGCAGCTCAGGTGAATTTACCAGGCTGCAGGAACCGTCAGGTGCTTCCAACAGAGGGCAGAAACATCGGAGACTTGTGCTGAAGAGCTGAGCTTGTGGCAAGCCCCAAGGTCCAACCAATCCCATCACATCTGAGTGTATGGGGGTTTCTTCTGAAACCACCTATTGTGTATAACTGCTCTCGTGGGTTCCATAATCCATTTTGAGGTGTATAGTTTCTCGTATGTGTTTCATTTCTTAAATGTTCAGCTGCTTGTATTGTCATAACTCAGTCACTAACCACTGAGTTAAAAAGGCTTGTTTAGTAGCGGGTAAGTGCGCCCATAACCCCCCAGGCTCTGTACCTGTGACCCTTCCCTGAGGATCTCAAAGGCAACCCCAGTGGGCCTCTCGACACCCCCCCTCGTTAGGATAGGCGCGGAAGACTTGGGAACTCTTGTCAACTTATACGTGTGCATTACATTTAGAAGTTGTAGGCTAGACAGGGTTGTGTTCTTAGAGGGTACCACACCAACCCAATATCACTCCTGTACTGCCTTGTTTCTAGTCACTTTGCTATTCTAACATGGTATCATGCTAGGTAGGTCCCACTCACTCGCGCTTCTGCCCCAGCCTACCGTAGAGCGTCGCCCCTAGCCCTAGCTTGTCGTACCACGTAACTGCGCCGGCCCCAAGCTGTCGCGCTCGCCCAGCCCGCCGTGTCGGCCCCTTCCTGCTGCGCCGCCCTAGCCGGCCGCGACGGCCTCAGCTCGTCGTGAGGCCGTGTCTCGCCGCGCGGCCCTCCGCTCACCGCGGTCCCAGCTCACCGCGGCCCCCGCTCGCCGCCGGCCCCAGCTCGCTGTGGCTCCTAGCTCGTCGCGGCCCCAGCTCGCCGCGGCTCCCAGCTCGTCGCGGCCCCCTGCTCGCCGCGCAGCCCCAGCTCGCCGCGGCCCCTGCTCGCCGTCGGCCCCTCAGCTCGCTGCCAGCCCCATCTCGTTGCGGCTTGCGCTCGTCGCCTGCCCCAGCTAGCTGAGGCGTGGCTCGCTGACCTGCGCCACCAGCAGAAGGGTCAGCGCCAGGACAGCCAGTCCCTGGCCGTCCATGTCTACGGTAAGCTTTCCTGCCCCGACCCGCCTGCTGCCCTCCCTGACGGCCCCACACCTGCTGAGCGTGAGGCTTTCGCAGGTGTTGAGCTCGCCCGCTCTATCTGGGAGTCGCGTGACGCTGTTGCGCAGCTTGCCATCAGTCACGCCCTCCCCCTGTCTGAGTGTCCATGATTTCAGGCCGTAGAGACTGCGAAATAGTACAGTACCTAGCAGGGGCGCTAGCCATTGACGCATGTCATTATCACGAGAAAGAGAAGGGATGGGATGAGGATGGGGCGTTTAATACAATCGATTCCACGTGGTCTTTACGAGCCCCAAAACCATAACAGGCTTCATATTTGAAACGAGGGATACCAAAACCGACTCTTAGTAGTTGCCTTTGAAATTGCGCAGGAGGTGGTGAATGTTCAGGTTGCAATTCGCACTGCGTAAGCATAGAAACGATGCTTTCAAGCCTAATAGAGTTTGGTTCATTTCCCAAAATAGTGAACGATGCCAAACTGACGCGAGCGATAAGTGGGACTAAGCATTAAAATCAATCCCATCATAGCATGACGTGACTCTACTCTAGAGCCAGGTTCCATCGCAACAGATGTACATCAAGTATTCGTTCAAGTCTGCGGTTTCGTTTCGGGCGGGAACGATTGTTTTATCTGCTTGGTGATTGTACCGCTATACATTCTCTCGCCTGAGAAACCCTCGTTCGACAGGGCTCGCTCTCTGTGCGATAGTACAAACCTGAACCAAACTTGAGGTGAGTGTAACAAAAAGCGTAATGTAATACGTGCTATTTAATCGAATCCTTGGGTGTAGTCAACAAGGCTCACTGTTATGATCCGGATAGGAGTACAATCGTGAGGTCGTGATCAAAATGTGTTGAGTACAAACGAAGTATAGGGCTAAATGCAAGCACAGCTAGCCTAGCGAGAGAGCCTCAAGGAAAGCCACGAAACACATGCGAGGTGGTTCGGGGCGCCTCGGGACTCGGAAGTGTCGGACGCGACGCCGCATGCAAGCTTGGGGTCTCGAACATAGTTCAAATCTGAATTGTTGGGCCGAGCCTGGAATTCTGAATGTCGGGGCTGTACTCGATGTTAACGAGGCTCGATAAGAAAAATGGATTTTCCTTACACCTTCTCCCCCCCCCTAGACGAGACTACCCACATTTGGGGCAGCCCGATCATGTAAATAGGTCTGCACCAATGGGTGGTTGTCGAGGGTAGCAGCTGGGACCCATATGTCATCATCGCACGTACGGTCAACTCATCGAACCAGAAATTCCAGAACCCGCTGACCTTGGTCTCGGCGGATTCAGTGGGAGAGGATTTGCTGTGGTTCGGTGGTTGGCTCAGGGACCGGTCTGACCGAAGGATAGATTCATTGATGGTCGAGAACAACCGTGTTTGCAACGAATTGTCGAAGGAGACTGACATGGAATGACTCGTGGATACACCAGGCGTCCGGTAATAGTAACTTGGCGGTGACATGTATCACCATTCGGACAATCCGGAAGGGCCCACAAAATCTCGGGCGGAGTTTATGGGGTATCTTGGTATCTGGAAGGACTAGTTGCCCAGGAGACAAGGGTAAATCCCGTCGATGCCTGTCCGCGTACCGTCTGGCCATAAGGTTGGCTTTTGAAATGGCTTCGGCAGCGTTTTTCTGTGCAGTCTGTAAATCCTTGACGAACCGTTGCGATCGTGGGGCAGGGCTCTCAGCTAACGGTGTAGTGGGAGTTGTGGGGTTTAGGCCGTAATTCAAGTAGAACGGTGATTGGGCAGTCGTTGACAAAGGGGCGTTGTTATATGCAAACTCGATCAGGGGAAGGGAATCTTCCCATTGGGTCGGGTCGGTGCAGGTTGTCCGTATCAACCGTCTCCATCTGTCCAAAAAATGGAAGTGAATCAGGGGTCACGATCGCTCACGATTGCCTTCAAGATTCCGTGCAGGCGAACGACGGTTTAGATGAACAGCTTGGCAATTTGCTTGGCTGTGATCATCATTCGGCATGGCGCGAAATGGGTCATTTTTGTGAGTCGGTCAACGACCACGAGTACAGCATCACTTTTGGAGGCGCCAGCCGGTAGTCCTGTCACGAAGTCCATGGACACGTGTGTCCAGGGCTTGGTGGGCAGTTCTAACGGTTGCAGTAATCCAGCCGTTAGAAATGTAACGGATCTAACGGGAGAGGATTTCATGAGTTGGCAGGTGGGACATGAGGCCACATATTGCTGCACGTCGTGGCTCGCATTCGGCCAGTAATAATGACGTTGGAGCATTTTCAAGGTTTTATCAACCCCGACATGCCCTGAGCAATTAGCGTGATGAACCTCCAGTATCAGTAATTCCTGTAATAATCGGTAGGATGGCACCCAAATTCGGTCAGTACCAGCTTTTAGGTGGTGGTAGTGGCCTCGTTGAGTGGTCAGGGCCTGGTGGCCGTTAAAGGTGAAGAGAGGATCCGTATTGTAGCCGTGGTTAAACAGTCTAGTTAGGAGCGGGTTAGCTTGGGCGATTAGTACGGCGGCTGAATGGGCAGTAGGGCGGGAAAGGGCATCGGCAATACTATTTGTCCCCTTCTTGTAGGTGATGCGGTAGTGGAAGTTGGACTCGAGATATTTGAGCCAACGAATCTGTCGTGGATTGAGGGTCAGTTGGGCTCAGACGAACTGTAGGGACTTGTGGTCTGTTCGGACAGTAACGTCGGCACCGGATAGGTAGCAGTGCTAGGTCTTGAAAGCATTGACGATTGCGAGCATTTCCTTGTCGTAAACTGGGTAATTCCGTTCTTTGCCGTGGAGTTTTTGCGAGTCGTGGGCGATTGGCTGCAGACCTTCGCCAAAGTCCTGTAGCAGTACCACGCCAACGGCGATGTCGCTGGCGTCCGTAACCAGTTTGTATGGGCGGTCGGGGTCGGCAATACGAAGAATGGGTGATGTCATAAGTAAAGTTTTCAGTTGGTCAAACGCAGCTTGCTGCCTCTCCCCCCATCCATAAAAAAACTCCCTTCTGCAGTAAGTCGGTTAACGGGTTCGAAACGGATCTAGTGGTAACCTCCTCGTAGATCAATCTTGGAAAAAATCCTAGCCCCACGAAGTTGGTCGATGAGATCTTTGGCTCGCGGAATCGGGTAACGGGACTTAATGGTAATGTTGTTGAGCGCTCGATAATCGGTACACGTCCGTATGCCTTTGTCCTTTTTTGGGGTGAAGAGAATCGACGCGGTGAGGGTGATGTGGAAGGGCAGATCATTTTTTTTCTCCAGGAGATAATCCAGTTGCGTACGCAGCTCCATCAGCTCCAGTTGACTCAGCCGCCATTGCAATCGGACGGTCGGTTGCGCGCCAGGTTCCAGCTCAATTTTTTTATGGTGTGGTCATTCGAATGGTAGGTCGGGCGGCAGGTCATCAGGAAAAATCTTCTCGTACTTGCGCATGATCTTCACCAGGTCCTCAGGTATAGCAGCACACATCTTCTCCGGGTCGGTCTATTCAGCCACCTCCAATGATGCGATCCATCGGACGGCGTAGATGTCCACGCCACGTGCCATGACACGCTTGATCGTCACGTTGTTCACTAGTGTCGACTGAGGGCTGGGTGGTTTCCACTTTGGCAGTCGTCGCCACTCGCCACTCCCTTCAAACGAATGTCGCCATTCCTCCAATCGATCTTGGATTGTAAGTGCAAAGCCAATCGCACCCCATGAGCACATCGCAGCCGTCCAACGTTGTTGCCAGCATCTTCATGGCAACTGACTTGGCTGTCGTAATCAATGCGAACGTGTTTCACCCGCTCCCGCATTGCAAGTGGCGTGCCATCGACCAACATCGCGTCAATCTCGGGAATGCACCTCTCCATTTGCAGTTGCAGTTTCTTCGCTCTTGTCACATCAAACAGATTGTGTAATGCTCCACCGTCCACAAATATTTTTAATATGGTGTTGCCAACGTGCCCTTCCACCAGTACAGGGCAGTCAATTGGTTTATTCCCCTTTAATCGGGTGTGGTCGATCGCATAGATCGGCACTACGACTCGGTGGGAATGGTGATCTTCGGGCGACGAAGCCTCAACAGTAGGGGCCCCGGCTGCTACTGATGCTGTCCATTTCTCGGCTTCCTTTCGTCGTTAGCTCTCAATTTCATCAACCCCAGACAGTCCTGCATGATGTGCCACTGCTGGCCACATTTATAACACCGGCCATAAAATCTGTTATTTGACGGTGTCGCCACGCCTTTGATGGATGGGTAATTTTTCTGCCCTCGAAAACGACTCCCCTCCTGGAAATTCGTCCTCGGCCATACGCTGTTCTTGTCCCACACCTCTGCGACCTGCTGCACCTCCAGGAACATCGCCGGGCGGCGCATGCGAATTTCTCGCTGGACCTCCGGTTTCAGCCCTAGGATGTATCGAATTGTCTTCTACATCTCGTCTAGATCGTCGATTTCGTCGCAGATGGCAAGGAAAGATGATGTGTACTGCAACACAGAACCTAGTTGACGCCATCCGTGCAGCTTCACACGAGCGTTTTCACATGCGGATACATGCTCGAAGCGTCGGCGAAACAATGCACCCCACTTTTGCCAGGTGAGTATCTCGGCCACACCAAACAAGGATCCTGTAGGAGTTGAAGCTAATCGTTGCCCCCCGTCCATCGCCTGTTGCCGGTCCGTTGGAGTTCCTCGTGATGTCACGCACTGTCGCCTTCAACTTAATGTAGGTCCGCGTAATAAAGACACCGCCATCTTGACGCGTGTCTCATCGTCGTTGACGTCGGCGGCATTGAAGAACAGTTCCATAGCGAACAGCCACTCACTCAGCGTGGTGTGTTTCTCCAGGGGGCTGAACGGTGGGGGCATGGCTGGTTTTATCTTCACAACTGCCCATCGCTCACTCGAATTGTCGTCACGTGACGCTGACGTCGCCTGCGGCTGATGCGCTCTCGCACGATCTTCGTCCAAGGTAACAGGCGACTCTTGACGTGTCGCACCATGCGTTTAGCGAAGGCTCACGTTCTCCTCTTTCGACGCAGCGAGCTCAAAGGCCATGGCCTACATCGTCGCCATCATTTCGCCAACCTTCGTCGTTAGTACGGATGCGCTTGCTGCCGCCTCTGACAACTCAGTTATTTGCTCGGGGGTCATATTTCTAGTACTACGGCGAGGAGGACTATTGACCATGAATTACCCTAACTAGCTAATGCCACTAAAGACACTAAGGTCACCTGCAGCGTTAGAGACGTGGAGCGCACACGACGGAGTCGGCGGAACTGAAGAAGTTCCTGCACAATCACTTGACAGGTCTTGTCTCATAACGTGCAAGGTCCCTCTTAAAACTACCTCACTACGGAAGCCTAAATGGGCAGGAACGTAGCTCTGATACCAGTTGTTATGATAATCTCCGGATATGAGTGGAGTTATGCAATAGTGAGGTCGTAATTAAAGTGTGTCGAGTACAAATGAAGCACAGGGCTAAATACAAGCACAGCTAGCCTAGCGAGAGAGCCTCAAGAAAGGCCACGAAACACATGCGAGGTGGTTCGGGGCGCCTCGAGACTCGGAAGTGTCGGACGCGATGCCGCGTGCAGGCTTGGGGTCTCGAACGTAGTTCGAATCTGAATTGTCGGGCCGAGCCTGGAATTTCGAATGTCGGGGCTGTACTCGATGTTAGCGAGGCTCGATAAGGAAAAGGGATTTTCCTTAAACTCACGATTTCGTTATCGCAAAATACCATACCTAACCATTCTAGGTTGCTAATCGAACGCTTTGAAACACTAAGAAAATGACTGCACCGCAATCAGACGTACTATTTGGACCCGCCCTTAGGGGGTGTCCGAAGTAGAGCGGAAGGTTTCAGGACGTCGCATAACCGAGACTTTATACTTTCTAACCGTTCTAAAAACAACAAATACCGTATGGTACCTTCCTATGACGTCCCCGGACGTCACAATTTTACTTCGGACACATCCTTAGAATGAATTTCCTTATGAGGTAGAGAGAGACTGCAGACGAGATTCGTTAGGAGTGAACACAGCAAGTATGGAGCTGATACGTATCCTAAAAGGCTCCTGATTCTAGCTTGGCGACGAAAAAAACGCAGCTGAAACCAGTGGCATATTCGCATCGACCTGCCTGCAGCTGCGCACATCATGGCCTTCGAGGTTCGATTCAGGATTCCGTGTGATTTAGTTCAACACTAAGCCAGCGACCACGATAGCGACGATTTGCAATTCGTTAACAGCCGTGATATTCCATCTGTAGCATCCCACATGGACATTCACATCGCTGTCTCTCCGGCGGACTCTCTCCGATCAGTCTTCAACTGACTGTTTCAATTCCACCTGCCAAACTGCTGCCTCCCACTAGGAACGTCAACAGCAAGGTCAGCAAACGACGGTGAGGGAGCGGCAGGGGAAAACGAATTGGTGCATCACACGCAGCCGGTCCGTTTCATGGCTCTCGGGCAGGTGGTGTACCTCTCTTCTGACTCTACTGTGGAGCAATCCAAGCTTAGATCGAGTTCAATCATTAAAGTGCTTCCTGTAAATCCAGGGCAAGGAGAAGGGGTGAATAAGGGCAGGGGCAGAGATAAACATGGTGAGGATACGCATGCTGCTCTAGCTGCAGCGGCTGTGCCGCGTGCTGCTGCTGCTGCTGCTCTTCCTTCTTCCGCTGGTTCTGCGGCTGCACCTGCTGTTACACCTGCTACACCTGCTGTTACACCTGTTGTTACACCTGCTGCTGCACCTGCTGCTGCACCTGAGGAGGTTACACCTGATGGCACACCTGCTGCTGATCTTCCTTCTTCTGCTGGTTCCACTGCTACCCCTGCAGTTACACCTGGCGCCACACCTGCTGCTCCACCTGAGGTTACTCTTGCCGTCACACCTGCTGCTGCACCTGAGGTTACACTTGCCACCACACCTGCTGCTGCAGCTGAGGTTACTCCTGCCGCAGCACCTGCTGTTACCCCTGCTGTTACACCTGATGTTACACCTGCTGCTGCACCTGCTGCTGCACCTGCTGCTGCACCTGAGGAAATTACACCTGACGGCACACCTGCTGCTGATCTTCCTTCTTCTGCTGGTTCTGCTGCTACCCCTGCAGTTACACCTGGCGCCACACCTGCTGCTGCAGCTGAGGTTACTCCTGCCGCCACACCTGCTGCTGCAGCTGAGGTTACTCTTGCCGCCACACCTGCTGCTGCAGCTGAGGTTACTCCTGCCGCCACACCTGCTGTTGCACCTGCTGCTTCCACCACCAGCTGCATTGACTACAGCAAGTGGGGTCACATCGACTCCAGCAGCGACGGGGAAGAGGAGGAGCGGGTGAATGTAGAAGGAGCTGGAGGAAGAACAGCAAGTGGAGACAAGGAGAAGGTTGAAGCTTCTGCTGCTGGACATACGGCTGTCAGTGCTGGAGCCTGTGAAATCGAGCACTCAACCATCACTAGCATTGATTTTCCAGAGGAAAACCGAGGGAGCACAGGGAGCAACGAGGGCGAGGGAGTAATTTTGCATAAGCATGCTCCAGTCCCAGGCGGAGCAGGAAAGGCCAAGGTACAGGTTGGAGAGGGAGCAGAGAGAGCGGGAGTTCAGGAAGGATCGCTGAAGCTTCAGCTGCTGTGTCGGGCGGACATGGTTCACTACCTGGACGTGAGATATGGCAAGGGCCTGCTCGCATGCGAGTGTTGCTTTGATCATGCAGTCAGCGACTATGCAAAGCACGCCCTCACCATGCAGAACCTCAAGGTCGTCCGCTCCCACCTGCGCCAGCACCAGCGCGAATCCGTTCCTCAGGTGCCACCCAACCGGCAAACCAAGGCCCTTCTAGATTACTCCTCAAGGGTACCGGTGCAGGTGGTAGGGGGACGGGGGCTGCCACCTCATAAGGAGCGTCAGTGGAAGAGTGAGACGGTACCTATTTTCTGTGCGGAAGCGATGCTGCTCGAGTGGATGGCTGAGCCTCGTGTGGGCGTGCTCATGGACTTGGGGAGGATCAGATCCCGCCTGCCATCCATTTTGGGTGCTGAATGTTCTCCTATCGAGGTAACTCTTCCTGCTGTTGCTGCCGCTCCGGCTGCTGCTTCTGCAGTCTGGACCTACTGCTGGCGCTGCAGCAGCTGCTGGGCTACCTACCGCCGTGCTGTCAACTTCGCCACTTTTCTCGTGCTTGTGGTGAGGTGCCCTCGTATCGTCACTCTGTGGAACGCTCGCTGCGACACATCTGCTGTGGCGTATCCAGCCATTGTGGCCGAGCTGGGTGCGGGCAGGCAGGAGGAGAAAGAATTATTCGCTTCCCTCTTGGTGCAGATTCTTGGGGTGAAGGAGAGTGCCGCGCTGGAGGATGGGTTCGGGTTTTACATGCAAAATCTGCTGCCAGGCGGCCTGAGGGAACACGCGGAGGAGAAGGGGATGGCCGGTAGGAGTGTCAGAGGGGGGGGGTTTCCAGGTGGGTTTTTAGGGCACATGGGGGGTGGTGGGCCGATGGGGCAGTTTTTGCAGCGTATGGTGGAGATGATGGAGAGTGATGAGGGAGATGTGATAACGAAGGCTGTGTGCATGCTGAAAAGGACTGGTGGGCTCAGAGGACAAGGGAAAAGCAAGCATGACAGGCCTGGTGGGGGTACTGGCAACGATGGCAGTGGCAAGGAAGGGAAGGGTGGGAAGGTCGGGAATTGGAAGGAACAGCTGAAGGGGCCTGTGTGGGAGAGGTATGTGGATGGCATGGCTTGGATTCTGGAGCATGGAGGGGGGGAAGGGAGGGAGTTCAGGTGCACCCATTGCAGTGCGGGCAGCATCAGCAGTGGTGGCAGTGGCAGCAGCAAGAAAGAGAGCGGTGGAGGAGGTGGCAGCAGCAAGAGCGAGGGCGGTGGGGGTGGTGCCAGCAGCAACATGGAAGGGAAGGTTATCCCCAAGGGCATGTATGTGAGTGGCGTTAGTGTAACAGACTTTGCCCTTGCAGCTGCCACAGTGCTCTCAAAGCTAGAGTACTCCAAGGAAGGGGAGATGTTCTACATGGATCTAGACAACGAGGGAAAGACAAGGGTGGAGGACGCAGCTATTGACGAGGCCAGGGAGAGGCTGAGGAGAGACCCTCTGAGGAAAGAGATGGGTGAACGAAAAGAGCAGGTGTGAGGGGCGGTGCAGGTGGAGGGGGAACGGGAGCAGTACTCGGAGGGTCAGCCACAGCCACTGTGCCAGTGTTGCCATCTCCAGTCACTGAAGCCGCCTCAAATGCTGCTGCCACAGCCCAGATGAGTGCTTTGACTGACACCGCTGCATCTGCTGGCACCACTGCACGTTTCAGCCTTGAGCTCGTGCCTGTCAACACTAACCCTGTCGTTGCTGTCATGACATATCGGGTTGGCTGCATCTTGCAGTGGGTCCGAATCTATGGCTCGGATTCCGTCTTGAGGAAACAGTGCCTCAAGGGCAGCCCCGAGGGCAAGACCCTTCCGATACGCTACCCACTTCGAGGTCTTCCGAGCCTGGTTCTCAGGATCGGCGCCATCCCCAAGCCTCTGGATGGAGCGGATTTTGCGCTCGTGTGGGAGGAATGGCCTCAGGGCGATGAAGTCACTGTGAATCTTCCTGATGACCCGAGTGCAAGGTATTTTGGACTAGGGATTGTGGAGGAGAGTGGGACGAAAGAGGAGGTTGCGGATAGTCATTCCGGGCTGGCATCAAAGGAAGGAAGCAAGGTCAGGGCGACGAGGGGGCGGGGAGGAAGGGGGATAGGTAGGGGGGGTGGCAATCGGAGTGGCGGGAACAGGGGGCACGTGGGAGGTCAGGGGCGCCTCAGTGAATCTGTCACTGTAGGTGTATTGCCCCCAAAGAGGAGGCTGCCCATCATTTGCTGCATGGCAGATGTGGACTTTCTGGTGGAGTATGCTGGTTATCTCATCACGCCTCCATCTTGCTCCCAGTGCAACTACTGTGTCAAGCATTACACCTACCATATCCCCAACTCACCTCCGTATTGTCATCGATGCTGCACGACCGGACACTCATGCTTCAACTGCTCAAGGCAGCAGCAGCAGGAGCAGCAGCCGCTGTAGTTCTCGCAGTATCAACCTCGAGCGCCACGTCCGTCACCGAATCCGATCGCTTCAACTCAGAAGCGCCCACTAGCTCCGACGAACCGCTCTGCACAAGACGCAAGAAATATCGTCAGTTGCATGGCAAGAACATATTTTTGTGTACCCGACTCTCCACCTCACACCGATCTCGACGAACAAACCCCCGCTCCGACAAAGACCTGGCTCCAACCGAACCCGACTTACGCTGCAATCGCTCGCGACGAACCATCCGGCCACGACACATGGTTCCTTGATAGCTGCTGTGGACAGCACATGTGTTTCGACATGCTTCGTCCAGCAAGAGAAGACTTTGAACCATGAAGTCGTCATCACTGTCGTCAACAACCAGAACCTACACACAAGGAAGGAAGGCGTTGTTCAGTTACAGTCAAGCAAGACAAAGTTGATACTACAAATGTCACGAGTACTCGTCGTCGACAACCTTGGCTACAATCTCTTAAGCGTCAGCCAGCTAATGTCGAAGAGGATTCACCTAGAGTGTGACATCTTCGATCGAGAGTTCCGAATCTACCACGGGAAGGGCGGACTCTTCATCAGCAGAGCCATCCAAAAGCACAGAGTCTTTGTCTTGGACTTCGTTCCAGACCGCGGAACCGCCGACAGCGGTGGTATCGTCTCCTTCGCGCCCTGGACACACCCGCCGGATCTTGACCCTGGGTTCAACCGTGATGGCTTCTGGTACTCCAACACCATACTTGAAGCAAAGAGAAAACGAGCATTAGCAGTGATGCAAGAAGCAGAAGAACAGGAATGGGAAGCAGAGGAAGCAGAAGCTGAAATACAGCATGAAGCAGAATCGCAAGCGCCGCCAAGACCACTTCTTGCAAATCTCATCGCCAAGACTTCGTCGGCGCCACCCGTCGAAGAGGCTCCGCTTGAACCAGAACCCGTTGACGAGTCACCACCGACTGACACCGAGCAGATAAAGGTGCATCCTCGCGGGCAGCATCGAAGCGCCACGACCGTCTCCGCCTTCTACGCCAAATCGGGCCTGTATCCCCGATCTGTGGGACACAAAGCAAGCGAGGAGACTTGGCATCAACGGTTAGGGCATCATGGAAATTCCAGACTATTCGACACGATCCGTGCCAATGTCCTCGACAAGGATGCACTTCTACTACTCGATGGATGAGCGACCTCGACGTACCTGCTTTATCTGCCCGGAAGCAGATCTTCCTTACCAACTGTTCCCGTCGCATCACAACCCGAGCACACCAGAGTACGCTCATACAGCGATATATTGTATCTCCCGTGAGAAGTTGGCCGGACCGACCTGAACTATCTCATTACCTTCGTCGATGCTGCAACAAGCATCTTAACCTACCGTCACGCGACCTCGCTTTCTCCTCCTTCGTCGCCTGGCTTGCTACAGTAGAACGGGAGGGAGACACGAAGCTGAAATGTTTTCAGTTAGGCGGGGCGATGGAATACCCATCACAGCACTTCAGGGACTACCTCGCTAAGAGAGGAATCAAGAGGCTCGTCACCCTTTCCTACGCTCACCAACAAAATGGTGTAGCATAAAGGATGAACCGAACCCTCCAGAACACCATGCGAAAACTGCTGACTGGGATGCGACTACCCAACTCGCAGTGGCCGGAGGCGATGAATCACGCTGTCGTTAAGCTCCCTGCCAAACAATGCATCACCGCATTTGCTGTGGACAGGGAAGCAGGGCAACGCAAAATTGTTACGAGTGTTTGGTTGCATTGTACAGTACCGTCCGCACACTGCAAGAGCTGGGCGATTTTTGCAGCGGGGAAGATGGGGTCTACACCTCGATGTGGAAAGACATTACAAAGCTTGGAAGATCTTCGACGTGGAAGATAAGGAAACAGTCCCGGCACGTGACGTCATATTTACGAAAACCTAAACCTCAACCATTACCTGGAGAACATCGCAGCCAATCGGGACCCATCCAGTGGCTTCGCTGGAGCACGCGCGTTCGCTTCAACCGAAGAAGAAGCTGACTAAGAGGAGCAGAACGCCCCCGACGCGTCAGCAACTGCAGGACCACTTCCCTACTGCTTCGTCGACATGCAGATGGACGAAGATAATCCTCGCGAATGCCGAAGCATACTACCACTTCGCCGACACTGTTTACGTAACACCCCAGAGCGTCGACACCAACGTTTCAAAATGGGTTGGACCAGTTCTCGTACTTGATCCTGAAGAGGGAGACGAGACTGATTATCCCAAGGACCCCATACTCTCCCGCTACACCGAGACTGGTCTGCAAATCCTCGGCCTCGTAGCAGCCTTGCACCATCCGCAGCCGCCGCCAATCGAGGAGCCGAATACTATCAAGCGCGCACTGCAAGGACCACACAGGGAGAAATGGAGTGAGGCAATGGATCGGGAATAAGCGGCACTGCACGAATGCAACATGTGGAAACTGATCCCAATTTCTCCGACCAAGGGAAAGACGGTCCTATCCGGGAAATGGGTCTTTCGCGTCAAGACCAAGGGAGACGCAACCATCGAACGCCTCAAGGCACGATGGGTGGTTCGCAGATTCGACCGGCAGTATGGCATCGACTACACCGAGATATTCGCTCTCGTCAGCTGCCACACTTCGCCTCAAATTCTCCTCGTCATCGCCGCCGCTCGCCGCCTTCCTCTGCGACAAATCAACGTCGCCACTGCATTCCTCTACGCCCTGGTCGATGCCGACATCTTCGTCGAGCAACCCCATGCTTATGTCGACGACCCAATGCTGGTCTGCCAACTCCTTAAATCCCTCTACGGGATCAAGCAAGCCCTGCTCCTGTGGCTGTAGTACCTGCACCGCATCCTCACCGACATGGGCTTTGCCTAGCTACTGCATGACCAGGGCATGTACCGCCTGTCACGCAGTGACGACTATGTCCTACTGGTCATCTATAACCTGTTCTACATCAACTCCACCACTTCCATCATGGTCTGGTTCGAAGGTGAGCTGGAACTCCACTACTTCATCTTGACCCTGACGGTCAGCCTGACCTACCACAAGAACGCTGCTACCAAGACTGAACTTATCGGCTACGTCGATGCCGATCACGCCGGCGACAAGGACAACCGTCGCTCACGCACGGGCTACATCTACCGTATGGAACCTATCGGCACTATTTTCTGGCACTCGGGAAAGCAGGAACTAATCGCTCTCTCATCCGCTGAAGCATAATATATCGCCCTCTGCACAACCACGAAGTAAGGACTGTACCTGCGCGAGCTGCTCGAAGTAGTGAAGATTGCCGAGTTACCGAGCTTCTCTCTCTTCTACGACAACCAATCGGCAATCTGAATCGAAAAAAAACGGATTCGTGAACAAGACGAAGCACATCTCACTTCATTAAGGACGAGATTGAGCAGGGCCGCCTCCAATTGGTCTATTGCCCCATTAATGAAATGGCAGCCGACTACTTGACCAAGAAGCTGATGAAGGCCAAGTTCCAGTACCGCATGCTGCTGGTTGGACTGCAACACGTTAGCAACCTCGACCACATCGATACTCCAGAAATGAAGGAGGGTGTTGGAAATGATAAGGACTTAAGGCATCTCCGGAGTCTCGCATGAATGTACGAATACGCAAAGACTACAACAACGAGGATTACCGAGTCATCATCGCTACAGTACTACCGACAGTTGACGTGAGTTGACAACACTCCGCAGAGGTTACGAAAGGGCAACGGTCGCAGACCATTGACCGTGCAACCCAACAGTCAGAATCGCATGAGTCAAAGAGTAAGTGCGACAGTAAGGACAAATAACCGTCCCGATATTACAGTACAAGTGGTTACCCAAGTCGCCTTATCGAGTCGTTAAACGGAATGTATGTTAGAAATAGACTGCAAATCCCACTTTTGTATTTGTACTGTTATATCCTAGTTTAGGTTATGAATGTTCTGGTGGGTTGGGGTGTACTCACAAATCCCAACCTCACCCAATTGTGATCCCCCCAATCTCCAATTACCCAATTGGAGATTCCGGAGATCCCAATGGGGGTTCCCTCCGATTCCCCCCTTCATCCATTCTCTCTCACCTTGCCATGTACTTATAGAGCCTTGGGCTCCTTACCTAATTAATGATTTCAACTCTATTTCTTACAATGTACCCCTCGAAGTGCAAACAAATAGACCCTTCATATTCTCTTGTATTATTTTATAAACCTTGTATCCCTTAGCTATAATCAATCACTTGTTATCACATACCAGTACAAGGGATCAACTCAAGACTTCCGCTGTACTATCAAGCACTCTGTTACAAGGATTTAGCATTCTGAAAAGGTCCTAGGGCTGTTCTCAGCCCAACAGGCCCAAATTCAGAACTCGACCTTAGGGCGTATTCCTACAAGTTGGATCCAGCGAAGTGACAGAACTCTGCCACTAACCATTGAGTTAAAAGGCCTTGTTAATAGCATGTCAGTGTGCCCATAGCCCCCTAGGCTCTGCACCTGTGGCCCTTCCCCAAGGATCTTCTCAAGGGTAACCCCTGCTGGTCTTGTCAAACATATTTTGTACATGTCTTATAGGCTAGATAGGTGTGTACTCTTAGAGGGTACAACCCCTTAGACAAAACCAACCTGTTTGCATCATTCTAGTCATTCATTCTCATTTTCACATGGTATCACGCTAGGTTAGGTCCCCCCCCCGCCCACCCGCGCTTCCGCCTTAGGCCTAGTCCTAGCCGCCGCATTAGCCCCCCGCTGGCCCCGTTCGCCCCACGCTGGCCCCTTAGCGCCCTGCTAGCCCCGTTCGTGCCCCGCTAGCCCTGTCGAACCCCGCTAGCCCCGTGCGCCCCGCCGGCCCCGTACGCCTCGCTGGCCCCGTTCGCCCCGCTGGCCTCGTTAGCACGCTGCTTGCCCCGTCGAGCCCTGCTAGCCCCGTGCGCCCCGCCGGCCCCTTACGCCTTGCTGGCCTTGTTCGCCCCGCTGGCCCCGTTCGCGCCCCGCTGGCCCCGTCGGTCCCCGCTAGCCCCATGCCCCACCGGCCCCATCCGCCCCGCTGGCCCCGTTCGCCCCGCTGGCCCCGTTCGCGGCCTGTTGGCCCCGTGTGCTCCCCGCTAGCCCCGTCGCGCCCCTCTAGCCCCGTGCACCCTGCTGGCCCCGTACGCGCCTCCGGCCCCGTGCGCCCCGCTGGCCCCGTTCGTGCCCCGTGCGCCCCCCTAACCCTGTGCGCCCCGCCGGGCCCCAGCTAGCTGGCCCCTCACTCGCCGGCCCCCAGCGCCACCGGCCTCTGCTCCGCCGGCCACAGCCCGCACCGGCCCCGTGCCGTCTAGCCGCCGCGCCGCATTGCCGCCGAGCTGCCATGTACCTGTGCCGCGGGTAGCTGCGCTGCAGTAACGCTCTGCCACCCCCGACCTACCGGCCTTGGCTTCCTTCTGAGCCGGCACATCTGCCGGCTGTCTCCACCGCTCTCCACCGCAATCCACCGCTCTCGACTGCACTCCACCGCTCACAACCGCTCTCCACCGCTCTCCACCGCACTCCACCACTCTCTACCACTCTCAGCTGTTTTCATTCGCCTTTCCTCCTCTCCCTGTCAGCGGCAGTCAGCTCCTACAGCCGGGGTGATGGCGGACTCACAGCTTCGCCTGGACGCGGAGGGCCGGGCGATCGACTTCGAGATTTGGCTCGTCGAGCTGCGCCGGCACCTTACAGGTCAGCGCCAGGATGGTCACTCCGTGGCTGTTCATGTTGATGGCCTGCTTCCCTACCCTGCTGCGCATGTTGCCCTCCCTGACACCCCCACCACTGCTGAGCATGAGGCCTTTTCCGCTGCTGCACTTGCTCGCGCTGTCAGGGAGTCGCGCGACGCAGTTGCGCAGCTTGCTATCAGTCACGCACTCTCCCTGTCTAAGCATCCCTGCTTTACCACTGTAGCGAACGACAAAGAATTCTTAGATGCCGTCATTGTGCACTATTCCACATCAGCCTCCGCCTCTGCTGGCCGCTTGATCCTCCCCATGCTGTTCCCTGATCTTGCGTCCTTCCCCACTGTCGCATATCTTGCCACTCACCTCCGCGCACTAGAGTCTAGCTACCGTGCCGCTAGCACTAAGGCTCTGTTCATTGCTTTTCTGTCGCCGCTTTGCGCTACCCATTACCTTATTGCCATGCGCCGCCTAGCCACTGCTTGCAACCACTTCCTTTGCCAGCACCCCGGTGACCTCACCCTAACTGCCTTTGTCACCGCCCAATCCGTGATAGAGACCCGCCAGTGCACTATCGCTCAGTCTAGCGGTACTGCGCCGGTCCCTATTTTTCGGGGCTGTGCTCCCTCCCAGTGCACTTACTCTGACGTCTCTACCGCTATTGCTGAGACCGCTGTTGCGGCCTCAGCGCAGCCGCGTCCAAGTAGGCGCCACCGCTCCAAGGGGGGGCGTGGTGGAGAGAAGGGTGGTGGGGCTGGTGAGGGTGGAGGAGGTGGGGGCGGGGAAGGTGGTTCTGATGAGGGGACCGGGGTTGGTGCCCCAGAGCAACAGCAGTCATAGCCTCAGCAGCAGCCGCAGCCTCAGCAGCAGCAGCAACAGCAGCAGACTTAGCAGCAGCAACAGCAGCAGCAGTCGCCGTGGGGACCCTCCCCACTGTGGTGGACTGGCGGCGCTGGTGGCGGTGGTCGTAGTGGTGGCGGGCGCAGCTCTGTGTCAGGTGGCGGCTCCAGTGCGGTCACCTGCTAGTACCAGCTTCATACCGGCCCCCATCGTGGCACCGTTGGCGACCGTCCCGGTCACACCACCACCCGCTGCTACTGCCAGCTGGACGACCTTTTCTGCCACCGCTTCGGTCCCATGGCGGACCCTCCTGACTGGTACGCCCTGGCTCATCACCGTGTGCCTGTCTTTGAGCTGGACACTGATCAGATTAGGACAACTAAGTCTGTCATGTATGCCGATGACTCTAGTGTGATTGGACCTTATTACCCGGTGTTGCCTAGCGTAGGTGTGTCCTCTGTATGTAGTCTAGGCTCCCCTACTGCGTTTGGTGTAGGACCTTCTGCCTTGTTTAGCTTAGGCTCTACGCTCGCCCCTGTCCAGCTGACGCTACTGCGTCGCTCTCCTCCACGCTTGACTCAGGAGCCTCCGCCTGTTTTTTTCACGACCCACTGTGCTCACGCCACTTGTTGCCCCCCCCCCCACTGTAGCGCTTGCTGACCCCTCCTCAGGTCCGATAGTAACCCGTAGCTCCACTACCCACACCCGTCCGGCGGTCCCCTCGGGCTCTCTTACATGCGAGCACATCTCCTTGTTCTCTAGGAACCTAGTTGGTGTCGGCTGTCTTCAAGACCTATGCGTCACCACTACGTTCCCCGGACACGAGCGGTACGCAGTTTGTACCGAGGCCGCCACTGGTGCCCCTCTAACCACGTTCCACCGGGACCCTGTGTCTGGCCTGTTTACGCTTGACACTGCGTCCCCCCGGGGAGGGCGTCCCCCCAGGTGCTTGCGACGATCGAGGTTGTTGCAGCTTCCTCGCGTCGGTCGCTCACTCACCCGTCGCTGCTGTGGCACCACCGCCTAGGTCACCCCGCACTCTCGCGTCTACGTCACATGTCTCATCACGGTCCTGTCTTCGGTTTCCCTGCGTCGCTCCCTGCCCTTGTGTACGCCTTGCGTCGAGGGCCGGCCGCGCCGTACTCCTCACTCCTCCTCGTTTCCCTTTACTACTGCGCCACTCCAGACCCTACACTTGGACGTTTGGGGCCAAGCCCCCGTCCCTGGGCCGCGTCGAGAGCGCTAATTTCTAGTGCCTGTCGATGACTACACATGCTACACCACAGTGTTTCCCATGGAGCGGAAGGCCGACGTGCCTGACGTGCTTACTGTATCTCGTGGGTCGTAGCTGCGCGAGTGCACCGCGGCCTCCCCGTGCTTCGTCTCCACTCCGACCGTGGCGGCGAGTTTGACTCCGGTCGACTTGGCCAGTTCTGTCGTATAGAGGGCATCACCCAGTCGTACACCCTGCCGGACTCCCCACAGCAGAATGGGGTCGCTGAGCGATGCATCGGTTTGGTCATGGAGGTGGCTCGTACCTCCATGATCCATGCCGGTGCACCCCATTTTCTGTGGTTGTTCGCTGTTCGCTACGCCTCTCACCAGCTTATCCGGTGGCTGCAGGTTTCGCCAAACCTTCTTTGGAACGGGTTCCTTGGTGACGCGTCTCTGTTCCATGTCTGGGGCTACCTCGCTCATGTTCGAACCTCTGGCACGGACAAGCTCTCTGCCCACATTGTCCTTTGTGTCTTCCTTGGTTTCCCACTTGACGCGTGTGACTGGCACTTTTGCCACCTGCCTTCTCATCGCTTGTTTCACTCGCGTGACGTCTCTTTTGACGAGTCTGTCTCCTTCTACGACCTCTTTCCTCACTGAGGTCTCCCGGTTTCCCCACCCCTATTTCTGGTTCCCACTCCCCCGGTAGCCCCTGCTCCTCTCCCTCCCCGTCCTGCCCATCTGGTGTGTCTCTAGTCACTCCCCTCCCGTCGGTGGTCCCGATGGAGGATTCGGTTGATTCCGGGGGCCCTTCGATTTCGCCGGCTGTCTCCGCCCCGGTGTCTCCTCCTCTGCTGCCGCAGCCGCAACAGCAGCCGCCGTCGACCTCGCAGCAGCATTAGCAGCAGCTGCCGCCGCAGCCACAGCCACTGAAGGGGTCCGCGCGTTCTGGGGGTGTTGGCATTAAGGAGGGTGCTAGTCCTGGGGTTACTATCGTGGCTTGTCCTGGCAGTCTCGGGGGTGGCATCGGTGCTGGAGAGGGTTTTCGTTCTGGGGGTGCTGTTTCTGTAGTCCTCGGGTTCTTGTCGTGACTCGTCCGGGCGGCCCTGGGGGTGGCACTAGTGCTGGAGAGGTTTCTTGTTTTGGGGGTGCTTGAGTGGAGCGTTCTGGAGGTAGCCGTAGAGCAGCTAGAGGTTCTGGTGTCAGCGTGGAGCAGCAGCAGCAGCAGCAGCAGTCGCTGCCGATATCCGTCCTTCGCCTTCTCGGTCTTCCCTCCTCCGACCACCCGTCTGCGCCTCCCCCGCCGCCACCTCCCGTGCCTATCTACGGCCCTGTGTTCCTCCGCCGGACTCGTCTCTGGCTCGTCTTCCCCCTCGTTCCCCTCCTGTGTCTCCTCCTTTGTCTCCTGACCTGACGCCTTCGTCTCACGTCGGGTCTCGCCGTCCCTCCCGTGCTCGTCCTGTGTCTCCAGTTCAGTGCTCTCACCCTATGTTGCTCCGTTCCCACGCGTCTCGCCCTCCCCTCCTCCCGTCGCCTCTTCCGTCGTTGCTTGTTGTCATTCCGCCTCCTCTATCTTACTTCCTTCGTGCCGCTAGTCCTCTTGTCCCTCGGGTCCTTGCCTCCTTTATTACCGACCCGTCTGTTCCTGTCTTAAGACTTGATGCCCTTGTCGCTGCCGTCGCTGACTTTTCCTCTACTAGCTGCCTTGACTACGCCACCGCTCTGGTCTCTGACCCTGCCCATCCTCCGTCCGTCGGGGGTGCTTCTACCCTTGGCAGTGACATCCTTGAAGACTGGCTGTACGAGCTGTGCCTCATCTCTGCTTCATGCTGCTAGTCCCTGAGGGTGACCCAGACGCCTTTGACATCCCGACCCATCGCACTTACGCGAAGGCGACCTTGGGACTCTGAGCCTCTCTTTGGATAGCTGTCATGGAGCAGGAGATGGCATCTTGGAGATCCACCGGCACCTACGTCGACGTAGTTCCCCCATCTGGGGTGAACGTAGTCGATGGCCGGTGGCTCTTCAAGGTGAAGCGCCCTCGTGGTGAGCCGCCGTTGTTCAAGGCGCGCTACGTTCCTAGAGGCTTCAGTCAGCGGGAGGGTGTTGACTTCTTTCAAACCTTCGCCCTGACCCTGAATATGACTACTCTTCGGGCGCTCTTACACGTAGCAATACTGCGTGAATACGAGTTGCACTCTCTCGACTTCTCCACAGCGTTTTTTTAGGGCAGTTCGAACGAGCAGGTATACCTGCGTCACCCGCCACGCTTCACCGACACCTTCGCCCCGGGGATCAAGTGGCTCCTCCGGCGCCCGGTTTACGGTCTGTGGCAGGCACCTCGCGAGTGGCACGACACGCTTCGTACTACGTTAGCTGACCTGCAGTTCTTCCCGTTGTCTGCAGACCCCTCGCTCTTCGTTCGTGCTGGCCAGACCCCGTCCTACATCATTGTCTACGTAGACAACCTGGTATTTGCTACTGCAGACAGAGACGCACTGGCCTCCGTGAAGGCTGAGCTGCTGAGGAGAAACACCTGCATTGACCTAGGAGAGCTGCGCCGTTACGTTGGCCTGCAAATCTCCCGGGACAGAGCAGCGCGCAACATCACTCTAACACAGTCACACTTGGTGCGCCAGGTCCTTCAGAGGTTCGGTCTTCAGTTCTCCTCCGCACAGCCCACACATCTACCAGTAGATCACAGGCTCTCGACTCCAGTCCCTGAGGAGTCTGGAGAGCCTAATGATCCTTACGCAGAGCTAGTGGGTTGCCTCATGTACCTCATGACTTGCACTCGCCCAGATCTTGCATACCCTCCCAGCATCCTGGCTCGCTTTGTGGCCACGAGCAGACACTGACCACAGCACTGGTCGGCCGCTAAAAGGGTTTTGCGTTATCTAGCAAGTACATCGGGCATGGGGCTAGTGCTAGGAGGACACATGCTAGTGGTCCTTACAGGGCACATAGATGCTTCGTGGGCACATGATGCTGAGACGCTCAGGTCCTCCCAGGGCTACTGCTTTAGCCTTGGTGCAGGCACCATCTCGTGGAGGTCCACCCGCTCATCGTCTGTTGCCCAGTCTAGGTGTGAGGCTGAGATTTACGCCGATGCCATGGCGGCACAGGAGCTCCGCTGGCTGACTTTCTTGCTCACAGACTTAGGTGAGCGGCCTAGCTCTGCCCCGGTCCTGTACGCTGACAACATGGCCATGATCCTCCTATGTCAGGAGCCTCGACTGGTGGGCAGAGCAAACCACATCCAGATGCGGTACTTCCTCTGCTCGAGTTGTAGTAGCGCCGCCATGCCCGCGTAGCACAATTGGCATCAGGTGCCAGCACAGCTGATATCTTTACGAAGGCGCTTGCGCCTAAAAATCATCAGCGGCACTGTGTACAGCTTGGTCTAGTTTTTGTAGCTTCTCACTTGCTAGGACCTTGATTGTGTACTAATTTTATATGATCTTGACTGGCCTTGTGGCCCTTGTCCCAGTGGCTGGACTAGTAGTACCTGTCGTGAAGGTAGGATAGCTAGGACGCCATGACTATGGCGGCGGAGTTTAGCTAGGAGGAAGGCGAGGAGAATGTCGAGAGAAAATGCGGATCAACTAGAAGAGAAACAGGTACAAGAAAGGGAGTTATCCCCTCTACAGTAGGATGCAGTAGCACAACTACCAAGCCTATAATTATATAAAATATAATTTGAACAGTACCATCCTGGATTGCTCTTGCTGATTGGTCTTCGAACCTCTGCCTCAGAGGTTGGACTAGTGCCACCCTGAGCTGTGTGTCTCTTTCCTGGCATTGCCCCTCATCTAGCCTAGGGGGTTTGTCAAACATATTTTATATATGTCTTACAGGCTAGAATTGTGAAAGCTTGCTTAGGTCCTCTTGAAAGGCAGCGTGCTTCATTTCATATGGGGGACATACATTGGTTCTCGTCCAATAAACTACTCAACACATAGCTAGGGTGGGTGGTGGGGAAACTCAAATGAGTTGAACTAGAAATGAAGAACGTGGGTGAGGCCGAGAGGCCTCACGTTCCTCTTTTGAATGCAAAAGAGGGTTAGGTGCGCTTCGCCGATGCCTTTGCTGCATTGGCCCTTGCTACACTATCACAATCACATTTTTAGAAAGCGCTACACGCTTTCAAAAAATTACATATTGTGAAAGCTTGCTTAGGTCCTCTTGAGAGGCAGCGTGCTTCATTTCATATGGGTCTTCTGAGGCATGTGGAGGACGGGTCGGCGTTGCCGCTCGATGGACAGCTGGTGGTTGTTGGGCGATGGGGCTGCGGATGGATCTTGAAGCTGCGTGGAGGCTGCAAGAAGGTGGTCTTGCGCGATAGTGACATATAGCTCATTCGCACTGTCGCTGCGCCATCGGCCTAGACGCTTGAAAAGCCTGTCAGGTATCCCCAGGCTAGCCGCTGCGGTCGCGGCGCCCTTGCGGAAAGAGTGGGTGCCGAGATTGGTGGGGTCGAGGCTTGCTGCGGCAAAGGCTTCTAGACACCAATTCCGAATGGTTGTGTATGAAGGTGCGGCGTCCCGTGGGGTGGCCTTGCCTCTGGTCGCGAAGGCACAAATCAGAGGCCCGTGTGGGGTGGCAGTGTGGCCTGCAAGGTGAATGAAGCGCCGCGTGCAGGTGACGGGGCAATAGGGTGTGGTTGTGGCGGCAATGGGGACCCAGGTGCCTTTGCCTTCCTGATCCGTCTTGGAGTGTGGGATCAGGACCCACATTGCCTTGTCCTCAAACTGTATGTCATTCCACTGGATGCTGACGAGGTCCGAGTAGCGTAGGAATGCTGCGAACATGAGCAGCAGGATGAGACCCTTCTGGTATGTGGCTGGGTTAGTTGATTCGAGGAAGGGATGGGCCATAGTATGGACTTGGTGGAGCGTTCCTTATTCCTTGTGGGGCGTGCCCCATGGCGCTTGGCAAATTTGCATACTTGTACCATGAAAGGGCCGTTCGTGGGGGAGGGTTCGCCAGTCATCCCGGTGTGCGAAAGAGATGGCAGAGCATGTGAGGGATATGGCAGAGGCGGTTGCTTGGTGATTGAGCGCGTGAACAAGATAGAGAGCCAGGGTCGTGTCCGTGGCTGGCAGATAGCCGAGGTTGAATTTCGCGTAGAATGAGCGAAATTTCTGCCAGTACGGGTCATAGGTCTTGAAAGTGGAGGGCGCCCGGACGCGGGTGGTTATGCGCAGTAATTGTGTCTTTAACTTCGACAGCATGCCTAAAAATATAGACCATACATGGAGGAGTTATATCTTGTAGGTTACATGCAATGCAATCATCTGGCTATGAGGCAGGCCTTGGCCGGCGAAAGCGAGCGAGTGTGTGCCAGGGCAGAGACATTGGGTGCCATGGGTGAGTGGGATATGGGCTACTATCTCCGGCGCCCAAACACGGGGTGCTAGCTGGAGGAGTGGCCACCATGATGTGCCGGGCCATTCGAGGATGACCAATGTTAGCTCAGCGCGTGTGTGTTGGGCAGGGTGGCTGGAATGAGGTGGGGTGGGGGAAATGCGAAGCCGTACTCGTGCTGCCAATTGAGTGAGAAAGCGTCAATCGCTGTTGCCTCAGGATGGGGGATCTTGGAACAGAAATGTTGCAGCTAGGCGTTGTGTACGTTGGCAAAAAGATCGATGGAGTGAGGTCCAAGTCGACGATCCAAGAGCCGGAACCAAGGGGTTTGAAGAGAGTAGTCTTCGTAGTCTTGGACTTTCGAGAGCTCATCCGTGTGGGCATTCAATTCTCTCGGAATCCATTCGACAGCGAGTCGTGTCCGGTTTTCCAAGCACATTCTGATGATCGCTTGACATAGCAGTGTGAGTGAGGGGTGGCGTGAGCTGCCCTTATGAAGGATGAACACCACCCCTTGGTTGTCGAATCGAACGAGCACGTGACGCTTGACGAGGTGGGTGGTGAATGTCCGGAGTGCCCAAAGGACGCCTTCGAGTTCCCTTCAAGTGCTGGAGGTGGGCATGAGCTCTTTTGGCATGCGATCGCTGGCCTCGATGTGCGTGCCAGGCAGTTGAGTGAGGGTGGCACCCCAGCTGTGGGCACTTGCATCAACGTGGATGACAGCGTCGTATTGGTGACTGAGATGGTATGGGGCGCCGTTGAATTGGTCGAAGTGCGGAATCAGAAGCGTAGCTCTGTTAGTGCGGGCGGAGGTAGTTTGACTTTGTCATGCCAAGACGTGGCGTCGGCGATGAGTTGCAGGAGCTCATGACAGAAGGCTCATGCTGTGGCGCCCAATGCTAAGGTAATGGAGGCCAGCATGCCAGTGACTCGCGCAAGGGAGCGGATGGGGACTCGTCGTCCTGCTTGGCCCTGGGCGTTGATGTCGGTGAGTGTGGCTAGGAGCTGAGCTCGTCGTTCGTGACTGATAGAGAATTTGCCGCGAACTGCGTCGACCTCCAGGCCGAGGAAGTGGATAACAAAACCAGCCGCCTTTAGGTCTTGGGTAACTGCGGCGCATGCTGAGCGCGCGTGTGTATGAGAGTTGCAAAGGAATAGGAGGTCGTCGACGTACGGGACGACGCGTAGGCCGCTGGCCCTCCACCGCTTTGCCAACTGTTTGATTAGCTGGGTGAAAACGAACGGGGCGGTGGCGAGACCAAACGGCAGCGAGCGGAAGGAGTAGTACGCGCCCTCAAATTGGAAGCCCAAGTACTTCCAGGAGGAGGGGTGCATCTCGACGTGGTGATAGCCGGACTTCAGGTCGATGGAGAACATCCAGTCGCCGGGATGGATGAGTTCGGCTACCCGGTTCAAGCCTTCATACTTGAACTTTGGAATTTCGAGGTGGGCGTTGACTTTGCGAAGGTCGAGAATGAGGCGACATTTGTTACGCTGCTCAACGACGTTCAAAGGACTAACG